>JAMKQA010014268.1:0-63409 GCA_024699735.1 Posidonia australis
TTTTGTTTTGTGGTTAGGAATCGAGACGGTCAGAAGGGACAACTGTCTACTGGTGAAAAACCTTGTGAGCTGGCTGAACGCATGAAGAACTCAAGCAGTCTTTATCTAATGACATATCCAATTTCATAAGTGATATTCACCTTGTTTTTTCAGCATAAATGGTGTAAAAAAACACTGGCCTTATGCATCAGTGCTGAAGTGCTGCCTTTGGTAACGTAAACACTGGCCTTGTTTTTTCATAAGTGCTGCCTATGGAACTCCAATGGAATCTCCTTGTCAGGGATAACGTAAGCATTTATTTGTTGGTTGAATCTATGAAAATATTGTTAATTGTTTGATTAATTATGTAATGTGTATATTACTATATTGCCATATCCGTTTTTATATCCGTTTTTATCCGTATCCGAATTGTTTTTATCCGTATCCGTTTTTTAAGGATATGGATATGTAAATTTCCTATCCGTATGATATCCGTATCCGTATCCGTATCCGCATTTCGAAAATGGATACGGATATGGTAACACCCATATCCGTACCGTATCCGATCCGTTTGCACCCCTATTAGCCATAGACACCAAATAGAAAGGAAATAAGTAGATTTGAGAGGATCGCAGAAATCAATGTCAAGTGACCCATAAAAGATAAAAGTCTCTCCTTCCAACCCAAAAGATGACACTCAAATCTCTGCACAACTTGTTCCTGACATCCACATTCATGCCCTAAACAACAGGCGAATCAAAAAGTTCTCAACCGCACTAGAGACCAAACCCGAAACTACACTAACCCCAACCACGATTGACTTTCAAAAATAAACCTCAAGTCCAATGATCAACTCAGAGCAACCAAGTACAAACACCTCACCCTTAACTTTCTTTATCTACGTCCTACAGAAAACCAAAGTATCATTAGTATATTAGGGGATGGGAATAGAGCAACACCCCTGAAAAGGATGAAAACCTTGAAAGAAACTAATTAGCCTAGCCTTAAGACACAAACAATTGAACACCTCTACCACAAAGGAGAAAAGAAGTGCCAAAAGAGAGTCACCCTATCGTAGACCTCTCCGACAACAAAAAACCCGTTGAGCCATCCATACACAAGGACTAAGAACTTTACGAATCTCACATAGTAATCCACTTACTCCCTCCATCTATCCTCAAAACCCCGTACACATCATGACCTCATCAACACAATACCAGTTAACACTATCTTAAGCTTTTCTAAGTCCATCTTCAAAATCAAACCTAGGCCACCATTACGCACCCTAGACTCAATACACACACAGGCCACCAAAAATCCATCAAGGATTTGATAGTCGCAAATGAAAGCTATTTAATGAGGTTGAATGAACCTATCCATCAATGGTTTGAACCTCTCTATAAGACACTTAACCACAATCTTATACACTCCATTGAGAAAACTGATTGGCCTGAACTCGCGTACATCCACAACTCCATCCATTTTAGCAATAAGGGTGATAAAAGTAGCATTAGCTACGCCCATATCTCCCTCAATACCATGAAAGTCATTCATAATGCATATGACACAATCTTCCTAAAAGAAAAGAATTGAGAATCCATTCGAACCAGAAGCTTTATCGTCAATCATCATGAACACAATCGACTTCACCGCCTCCATATAGAAAGTAAGCTCAATCAACACATCTCTCCTTAAGATGATCTTGAGACCAACATTGTCTAACTCTATTGTAACGTCCTCAATTTCCATAATAATTTAAAAGAAATTAAAACTAAACAGTAATATCTAAACAACCAGGAACCTGTGTGTGTGACTACGACACTCCAAACTATGTGTACTATGCAAAACATACATGCTTGCCTGCACTTACAACCCAAAACCACGAGAAACAAATGTGAGAGACAAAAGTTACCCAACACGCATCTCACGAAAATGATAGAAAACAAAATTATAATTATTTTCCTTTAAAACCATTTCACAATCATTTTCTCCAAATACACCAAAAACAAACAAACCAAGCCCAACTGACCAAAAACCATAGTATGGAGCCCTATCTGACCCAAACCACAGGAAACACAACCTACACCGGCCAAAATAACAAGCAAAGGCTCTATCAGCAAAAAATTACAAGTAAAGCCCTCAATAGCCAAAACCATACACTGTGAGTTGAAAAATCCAATGTCGAACAATTCAACTCTAGCTACAAACAACCACCAAGGTACACTGCACTGCCACGATAAAGCCACCCTGTGGAGGAATGATCACTGTCTCACATTTCTCATAACTAGAGAACCCTTACTAGGAAGACAGTCCTGTCTCTCAAGAAGCTACCAACTACGGAACACAAGTCCTACTTGCACTGGCCACCACAGGATACGCTTCCTTACAACATCCTCCTTACGGTGCTCAAGAGGAAGTGTCATACCTCCACACCCGACAACACCCGAGCCTCAATGCTTACAACGACAGTAAGACTATCAGACCTCCCCGTCATGCTGCAAAAACACCTCGACTCGTAAACCACAACCTTAGCCTCAAAACGATAGTTAAAGAGTCTCATACCTCCAAGACTCGATGAATCTTCGTATTAGGTATCTCGACCCTCGACCTCAACCAAAGAGACGCACCCGACCATCCGAGAATGTCATCACATTCTATGGTCTTGACGACACGATCCCACGATCTCTCGAGCCGCAAACAAAAAACCAGAAAAAATCATTTCCAAAACAAACCAACATATCTCTTTGAAAACCATTTCCAAAACCATTTTATATATTTGTAAAACTAATCCAAAATCTCCACAAATTCGTAAAACAGGCTCCCCAACAGGCCAACACTAGGCCAAGCTACCACTACGACAATATACATTCCAAAACCGTCAAACTTTCATAAAACCTTGGTTTATATACGTAAAAGCCTTAGAAAATACCCTAAAACTATCCTAACAGATGCACCCCCAGTTTTCTGTCAGAATTGATACAGGCCAGAGACAGAAACCCAAATATTTCACACGAAGTGGGAGCGAAGGGCGGACCTACAAAAAGACTACTAAAAATTCTACCCAAAATATATGTTGTAGACCCTCGAGTCTACTCCAAAACACACAAACAAAATCAAAATCCATTCACCACACAGGAAGATAATAATTCTCAAACACAGAGGAGTCAAAAAAGACCCAAACCCAACAAACATAAAATTTAACCTAGATTACATACATCCTAGACAATTCTACTACTTTTCATAATTTTTACACAGTAGATTGGAGGTGCGTACCTGAAAACGGCCTTCGACAACCAAACTTACTCTCCGACCAACCACTGGCCATCACTAGCGAACACGATCTCCATAAGAGCTTCCTCAACCTCCAAAGCTCCGACCACACCGACGTCGAGCCACGCGACCACCTTCGCCTCTCACTCTCACTCTTGGCCTCTCTCTCTAGCACATGACAAGGAAGGAAGAAGGGGACATAATTTTTAAACATTTATTAATCAATTTTACGTATTATTTATACTTCAAGATATTTGTATTAAGTTCATCCAATGTATTTAAATGTATTATATATTAAAGAAGTTGATCTAAGTAGTCTAAGATATAGATTATTACTTACTTCAGCTTATTCTAAAGTTTGAAATCAAAATTCAAAGTTTTTTATCCATTTCCATGGACTTCCGTAAATTTACCATGTTTCCATCGACATTTCCACCGATGTCCGATATATTTCTTATTTTTGTTGAACCAAAGTCCAACACGAAATCGACGTTTAATTTTATGGTTATAGACCCTCAAGTCTGCTCCAAAATCCAACAAACAAAATCAAAATCCATTCACCACACAAAGAGATATTAATTACCACATACAGAGGGGTCAAAAAAGACCTAAACCCAACAACCACCATAAATCACCATAAATGCCACAATAAAACACCAAAAATTCACAATAAATTTAAGAATGTAAATTTACCTAGATTTCATGTATTTTTAGCATTTCTATCATTTTCCATGCTTCCTAATTCAAAAGGTGAGGTGCGTACCTTACACGCCACCTCCTGCGATCCTCTGCCCAACCTCAGCCACCTTCGGCGACCCCGAGATCCACCGAAGCTACCTCGACCTTAAGGACGATCCTCTGGAGCACCAAGCACTACCACGCATCACCGCATGTTGCCACCAACCTCTGCTCTTCTCAGGCACTTCCGGCAGAGAGATGAAGAAAAGGGAAAAGGGAAGGAGGAGGGGCGAAAATGGATGGAGGGAGGCGAAGGGTGAGTGGGAGGTGGAGGGAACAGGTGGAAGGGAAAGGATGTGTCGGGTGCCTAAGGAGGAAGAGGAAGGAGAGGTGTTGGCATACGCGGGAAAGAGAAGAGAAGTAAAAAGAAGGAAATGGCAGAGGTGAACACACATGGCCTACATTCCTTAAATACTCACGCATCGAGGAAGATACGCAGGTACTCAACTGATCCTCCATGCACACACGCAATCACCACGACCCAACCTCCAACCACACATGTAAACTCTAAAACACAAACCAGTAACCAATCACACCACCAACCGATCCACAAACATGAGCCCACACACAGGCCCACAAATAGACCCACAAGCACAATACCACACACACAATGCCAACCACATAGGAACAAGCACAGAAACACACAAACAGAAGCTAACCCACGAGGTTCAAGCCAAAAACTACAAAATCACGCAAATAGACCTCAGAACAATAACACCTGCTTACAAATAAATTCATTAAAAATATTTACATACAAAAATAAATTTATAGATGTTACATCACCCTATGAGATGTTGTCAAATGTTTCTTATGAAAACCTCCCAACCGTCCCTCGTCTATGCCTTGGTTGACTTGATAACCCGACCATCACAAGTAGGCCAAGAAATCCATTCATCTCCTACTAATAGCCACACATTGAAAGAACTTTGAATTCCAATCATCCTCCTTGAGCCACAGAGCTCTTGAGCACTGTCTTCAAGCAATCTCACCTCCCATTAGGCACTCTTCCAGCTGAACTTTCAAATCAGCCCTAGATTTCCTATCCTTTTCATGTATCCACATTGGATGAATTTATATTGGAGGATACCCTTCTAGTATGAGACAAGATGTATGCATTATACTTCACAAATTATAGATATCAAATAAGAAAGGGAAGCACAAAGACAATAAAGTGCAAAAAGGAGAGAATGGACTCAGTCAACTGCTATTCCTAGGAATATGGTTGGAGACTCTAGTTGGATTATGTGGCCAATTTTGTTGTTTATTCCGATGTTCCAAACAGGGACATTGTCTGTTTTTTTTTTTTGCTTTTGTTTTTGTTTTCTATTGTATTTTCCCCTTTGGTTTTAATAAAAATTCCTCATTATCAATCAGAAAAAAAAACTGTTATTTCTAGGTGCAGAAGAACAACAAAATGACAAATTAGTACTTTAAAACTACAAGTTTAATTACAAAAGAAAAAGTGCATCTGATGTCTATAACAAACCTTGCAGTGCTGTCAAAAGATGTGCTGAGTAGCTGGCTTCCATCCCGAGAAAATACAAGACTTGTCACCCCCTTGGAATGAGCACGCTCAAGACGCCGCAAGCATTGCCCTGTCCGCAAACGCCACACCTAGGAGGGATATAAAATAATAAACTAAAGATCAATCACAAACAAAATAGTATGTACATTATCATAAATAAACAGAGATTTTGAAATTATCCTTGAAAGCAACAGACATTTAGAAATTATCCTTTTAATGGTAACATTGGCATTAGTACCAACACTTGTTTGTACAAAAAAGGTAATAGGATCCATATCCATAGCAATTATGAACTCCAACAAGGAATATTAACGATAAGTAAGATCCATAGAATATGTTCTGTTCACTGTCACTTAACCATCAACATTTCAGAAAATAAAAAAGGTAATCGATGTTCATTTTCACTGCAAGATTTGCCTCATCTTCCTTGGCCAGCATTAACAGTCCACGATTGCCAAAAGTCTGTGTTAGGAAAACAGTATTCTGTTGAGAAGGCTTCTCCAACTAATAGATGCACAAACTACACAACTTTCATCTTTCTTCATTAGCAAACCATATATCTTGCAAGAATAATAATAGAGATATAAGTTACATGAACATATATTAGACGAGTTTTAGATATGAATTATTATCTATACTAATCCGGATTAGGATAATTGGACTACCTTCCTCTCCTATGTATATGTAGGAAAAGCTTTGTATCAATTAACATACCCACCCTATCCATTGACATTTGGCTCTCCTTCAACAAGCTTTCCGTACTACTGCAACCCACCATATGGCTAGCACACACAACCATGAAAACAATGCCCTCCACCTCCAATATTGGTTCCTAAAATGCCATCCTCAACACAAACCAGCAAGTCACCCCCTCTGATAGTCGTCCTCCTTGAGACACTCGTAGTCCATGGTGTTGAGGTCTTTAAGCACTCCTGTAATCTTCTCCGCCTAGGATTGCCTTACTGATACCATGCCCCATGACAATGGTATCGTATCTGTGTGGAGGGGGAGAATCTCATTGAGCACACTGGTGCTGCAAGAATAGGTTCTGAGACTAGGAGAACGGTAGAGGGCCACATCCAATCATAATGTGGGTCACCGCTTCTACCCTTACCATTATCACAACCTCCTGTTGTGCATCTCCTGCCAAATTGCACATTCTTAAGGCACACAGATGAGAAGAAGGAAAAAGATTATGATTTAGAATTCTCTCTAGACAATTGTGAGAAGTTCATTGTAGGAACTAAAATTTAAAGAAATTGTGTAAAGGTCTCTGCAATTGTTAAAAGTTCAAAGAAATTGTAGAAAAGCCCTTGGAATTGTCGAAAGCATAGAAAATTGTGAGAAAATATCAAATTACTAAGAAAGTTATGGATGTTTCAAGAACATTTTGGGACATAACATTGCCCTTGGAGTACATTTCAACATCTACAAACATTTTTTTCAAGTTATTGTTTCTCCACATTCTCTCAATGTTTTTTTAAGTGTTTTTTTAAGTGTTTTTCATAGCACCATATTGGTGGTGGAAATTGACTTCAGCCTTCAAGTTTTAGGGGGAAAGTGATAAGGAAGATGTGAATCGCAATTCGTAAGTTACTCATGGATGTCTTCTAGTAAGCTTGTCAACCTCTCTGCCCAGCCATTGCCACCTATGCTACAATAACTGTTACCAGTGTCTACTTATTTGCTCAGCTGTTTTAATGCATGTCTGCCTCCAATTGCTGTTGCTTGACCATCTCTACTACGCAGCTCATCAATGTGTCATACAGTTGTCACTACTAATGCTACAACAACTGTTACTAGTTTCTTCTCATATGTCTACTCCTACTGTCCTACAGCAGTGTAAGTGCAAGCTGTGCAAGCCTGCATCTAACCGCTGCTACTCGGCTATTTTTTTCTTTCAACCTACCTACTGTTACATGGAAGGCTTAGGTTTTTGCATCCTTTGCCAAGTGCCACATGTGTACTAGAGCTCATGTGATTTTAATCATTGTAGGTCAAAGCTGTGCTTATGCTGGAACTCAATTGCTATATTCACATGCTCGTCTTCAGATATGAGACACGTCCCTATTTTATGAAATAAACTAATCATAATAGATATGTATGCTCTGGCTTCAAGGAGGACTGTCAGAGTAAATATAGAAATGTATGTTAGAGATAAATATATTAGAGTAGGTTTACATGTGAGTTATTATCTAAATAAATCGGGATTAGGATCCACTAATCCTATACACTCTCTCCTATAAATATCAGGGTGGCATTGTGATAATTAATTTATCCTCTTTTCTTAGTATTGACCTACTTCAAAGTCAAATGACCACGTCATAATAGTTTTAAACTTCCAGCAGCAAATTCACTCCATCAGTTAGTCTTTAGTTGAAGTTTAGAACAGTAGTTTTAAACAAATACAGAGCCTAAACAGAAGTACAAAAACAAAGAGTTCCAAGCAGAAATCAGTAAAATAACGTATTTCTTTGTAGTGAATGCTAACCAGAAAAAAAGTATGCATTCCATTAGCAAGGCAAATGTCGGTAAGCCATACTTAAGCACATGTGGAAATTGAAGATAAGAAAACATCCATACAGTAAAGACCGCTTAATGGTAAAGCAGCTAGCTCAAAAAGAGTAAGACATCCAAATAACGTAAAGCAGAACATACATAATGAAGTAGTTAACAAGATGATGTAATTAACGATTACTGAATACCTTAACCTTTCCATCCTGTGAACCAGATGCCAGCATCTCAGAATCGCGACTAAAATCAACACAAAGAACAGCATCATCATGCATCATAAAAGCATCCTGTAAATATTTAGAAAGTCAGGTACTAATTCCAAAACAATGAGTTATAGATACGAGATGCATAGCAGATTCTTGCTGCAGATATTGTCCCATTTTATTGATGAGAAAATGAAAAATGCAGCATTGTAGTACTGAATTAAAAAGGAGAGTGTGGAATGAAACAGAAACCACTATCTTATCTCATAACAAAGGATTACAATCTCCTATATATAGGAGAAGATATACTTAACCCATAAGCAACCTATTAACTGGATAACATAAAAATCCATATAATGATCCATTTATTCTAACACTCCTCCTCAAACTGGAACATCTAACATGCACAGCTTGTTACATAAATAAATACGAAGAAGAAGACTTGATTTAAAAAAACATACTAACAGAGCAATTGGACTACTGCATCAACATGTGCAGGTCCACACAACGGAGACGATGTAAAATCAAAAACATCAATAAGTAGCTGGACTGCTATACCAACACGTGTGGACGTGATATGTCCACACAACGAACACGATGTCAGATCTAAAGACCGTCGAAGACAAGTATTTTTTTTCTCTCATCTTCTCACACATCCTTTTCTCCTCTCTTTTTTCACGATCTCTCTCTCCTTTTGTCTTTTTTTTCTTCCTTTCACTTTCTCTCTTCTTCCTTTTCAACAATTTTTTTCTCTTTTTACTCCCTTTCTTTTTCCTTTCTTTTTTTTATTTCTTCCACTCTCTTTTTTCCTCTCTCTTCTCACTCTCCCCTTCTCTTCTCTCCTACTCGTCTTCTTCTTCCCTTCACCTCAAGGAGCAACGACGAGGACGACGACTTGGCTAGAAGGAGGCGACGATCAGACTGGACGATGGTACGCATCCTCTCCCCCTCTTCCTTCTTCCTCTCCCCCTTTCCCTGACAGTGACAGGGCTGGAAAGCGTCGACGAAGGCCTGGATTGGCCTGGACGAAACTGACGGACGCCTGGAAGACTAGACGGACCCGGCGAAGGCTTGGACTGGTCGGACGACGCGGGAAAGCCTATGAAGGAGAAGAGGGCACGGGAAGGAGAGACTGACAGAGAGGGGATGGGCCATGGACAGAGTTGGCGGAGGCATAACAAGCCTTGAACGACGCCGACAAGGGCAACCAGAGGAGGAGGAAGCTCCAACAGGTGTTGGACAGGAGCCTGGACGGTCCGACGGTGGCTTTCGGCTGTGAGAAACAACAGAGGAGGGGTGAACGGCACCGACTGGAGCCTGGACGGCGATGGATACGGCGGTCGACGGTGCAAACGGTGGCGAACGGTGGTGGACTGGTCGACGGATGCTAGGTTAGGGTTTTCTCAAGGGACTGCCACCGTCGCCGACAATGGATCTACGACGACGACGGCTACTGTGCTCTCTCTCTCTCAAACCCTAGGTTTTTTTCTAGGCTCTGATACCATATAGAATGAAACATAAACTACTATATTATCTCATAACAAAGGATTACAATCTCCTATATATAGGAGAAGATATATTTAACCCACAAGTAACCTATTAACTGGATAACATAAAGATCCATATAAGGATCCATTTATTCTAACAGATAGCTTACCTTGAGATGTACAGAAAAGATCCTGTACTAATAAAGATGGATGGTAATGTTAAAGGTGTGAATTTCTAAAGAACTATCCCAGAAGCTCGGCCTAAATGAATTACCTGTGTTTGAATGAGAATTCTATATATTGAGGTAATTGGATGAATATTGTTGGTTGTATGCATGCCATACATTTTCTTTTTAGTTTCAACCATTTTTTCCCATTAAATGCCGTTTAAGCTCCCATTCTTCAAAAAACTTTTAGAAACTCAATGCTTGTACAGGCTGTTTTCCAATTTTAGAACATTAATTATTTTATTAGCTTAATATGTTTTTTTGATAGTTTGATAGCTTGATGGTACTTGGTTGTTTACTTATGCTTGCCACTTATTTATTTGTTTATGTTTTTCAATTAAACTACGCATGAGTATATTTAGGTAATTTAATGAATGTTATTGGTTGCATGCAAGTCATACAAATTTTTTTTCTAATCAACTAATTTCAACCTTTCTTCCATTAAACATCTATTTAAACCCCTTAGTGTTTACATGTGCACAAATCAAATCCATGTAGAGGTCAATTCCCATTTTGAAACATTGTCATAAGGATACAATGTTTATGACAATGTTTCGGACCACTAGGTCAATCCTTTCTCCATGATGAAGTGTATTGCTTGTGTGAGGAGTTAAATAATGTAGGGAGGTTATATGATCTATATTGTATTAGGGAAATTGGATATCCATTTGTCTAACCCTATAAATATGTAATATGTAACCTTAAATAATAGATTCTCCCTTTATTTTTCTCTCTATTTCACATGGTGCCAGAGCTTTGAAAAAAACCCTAGGGTTTCTCAACCACCACCCTCTAAGGCGAGCTTTTCCATCGTCAATCAGCCTCTCTTGCCATCTCGTTGGCGCAGTCTGACCTCCCCAGACCCCTTCCTTTCATCGCCAATCCACCCAAAAGCTTCCACCTTCGTTGCCAAGCCACCCAGGCCTGTCTGCTAGCCCTATTAGGCCATCCAAGCCCCTCTGCCAGCGTCGTCAGGCCTTCTAGGCCCCTCCTCCGGCGTTGTCAACTCCTCTAGCTCTCTCCTATGCCTTCTCTAGGGCCATCAAGTCCCTCCTCAGTCGATGCTAGCCTCTCCAGTCGTCGACGTTGTCTCCTGCCACCTTGGACAAGTCGACGAGCCTGTCCGACAATCCTTTTAGGGTCGTTTTACCACCAATGATCGTATTAGTGGTCGCTATCTTTATGCAGTCCATGTAAGGGACTGTAGATACCCCCTTCTACTATTACTAAGGGTGATTTCAATTTTTCTACCAGATCTGCTACCTCTTGTAAGTTCTTAGACTTCTACATTATCTAATTAGGAGTATTTCTACACTGTTATCGCCCTAAATAGCACTTTTCATATCTGATTTCGTCTAAATTAGCATGACTTCAAGAGAATCTCTTATTAAAAATCTCAGTGAGACTTCTCAGAAGCTTGATGGGAAGACCTACTTGTTATATGCACAAAGTTTTGAAATATTTCTGACTGTACATCGTAAGATCAAACATCTTATTGAACCTCATCGGGATGCCAAAGACAGCACTTATAAAGACTAGTATGCTAATGACTCTGCTATTATCTCTTGGATGGCAAATAGTATGGAAACGAATGTTGCTTATGGCGTAATGTTTTTAAGACCTGTAAAGATAATTTGGGACACCATGAAATAGATGTATGGAAACACGAAGAATATTTCTCGTGTTTGAAATATATGAGTATATCTTCTTACTACGGATGAGAGACAACTCTGTACAAGACCACTTTACTTCACTGAGGGTCTTTCTAGATGAACTTGATATTTATCAACATTGACATCTGATATTACTACTGTGCATCAGTACAGAGAGGAGTTAGTCATTGCAGCCCATCTTTCTGGTTTGACCCAGAACTCTTCTCAGATTCGATTCGAGATCCTTAGTGTCGATTCTACTTTTAGTCTAGAAACTACCTCCTCTCGCATCCTCTGTATTTCTAATGACACGTCTACTGCATCGTCTGATCATTTTGTTATGACTGCTACCTGGAGTCGTGGTCACAACTTTGGTTGTAATTCTGGTCGAGGAGAAAGTCGTGGAAGTACAGATGGCAAAAGCCACACACCATGTGAGCACTGTAGTTGTACAAATCACTGATCAGACCATTACAGGGAGAAGTTTGGAAAACTAGATTAGACACAGATTTCTACCGAAGCACAGACTATTATACCTACAGTTGCTCCTGCTACTAGTATGCCTTCAGTGACCCTCTCACAAGATGAGTACGCACAGTTCCTCTAGTTCCACGAAAGTCAATCCTCTACTGTTATAGCCTTACATGTTACTACTTCCACCTCAGGTACCTCTTGTTTGTTAACCTCAAGCGATAGTTCTTGGAATATTGATTCAGAAAGTTCCTCTTGGATTATTGATTCAGAAAGTTCCTCTCACATGACAGGTAACCTTAACCTTTACTCCCGTATATCCCAATTACCTGACATTAGATCTTTCTCTATTGTTGATAGTAGAACTTGTCGTATTTCTAGACACTATTCGTACCACATTTCAGTTAACATTAAAAAAAATCCTCTATGTCCCTGAATTTCTTATTAATCTTTTATCCATTAGTGCTATTACCAATCAACTTCAATGTTTTGTGACATTTTTCTCTTTTCATTGTACCTTTCAAGATCTACAGACAGAAAAAAAGATTGATTTGGGACATAAACGTGGTCAAGGAGTTTACTTACTAATCAAAGATGAGATACCTCGAAAATTTGCTTCGTTGACTTCCATAGTAGAACTATCTCTCATTTAGCATCATCGATTGGGTCACCGTCTGTTGAAAAGTTGCACTTCCTTGTATTTCTATTTCTTCTTTTCATTGTGAGTCATGTGAGTTATGTAAGCACCATCGTGCTATCTTTCAAAGTCTTCATCTGATTCGTAATCAAAGTTCTTTTGAGTTGATTCACTGAGATGTATGGAGTCCAACCAAAACACCTTCTGTGTCTAGTTATAGATATTATATTGTGTTTGTTGATGATTTTTCTCAAGTCTCGTGGGTTTATTTGTTAAAAGATAGAATCATTGTTTTTAATATTATTATGAAATTTTTTACTGAAATAAAAAATTAATATTCTGTTTGTCCAAAAATTCTTCGCACTGACAATACTTTGGAATTCAGTCAAATAAACGTTCAAAGTTATTGTGATTCTCTGAATGTTATTCATCAAACTTCTTGCCAACATACATCTTAACAGAATAGAGTTATTGAATGCAAGCATTGGCATATTCTTGATGTAGCATGTTTCATTATAATTGAGATGCTTGTTCCCAGGTATCTGTGGTCTGATGCAGTACTCACAGCATCATATCTCATCAACCGTATGCAGTACTCACAACATCATATCTCATCAACTGTATGCCTTCTATCCCACTTAGGGGGAGATTCTTCTGCGACGGTTGCATCCTAATAAAGATCTCTTTACCCTTACTCCACAGGTATTTTGTTGTGTTGCCTTTGTCTAAGATTTAACTCCAAATCTGGACAAATTGGCTCTACGCTCTATTCGTTGTGTCTTTGTTAGGTACTCTCATAGTCAAAGAGGATATCAATGCTTTATTCCTACTACCAGAAAATACATTATGTCGACAGATGTTACATTCTTTGAGAGTCAGTCCTTCTTTAGCAGTGTTGATTCACCTGTAGAGAGTATTTCTTTACTAGTGCTTATAGAATCTTGTAATACTGATAGTACTGACATTACTATTGTGAAAAAAAAGGAACTGTGTCCTTTACAGGTATATCATCGACGGAAGCGTCTCTCTACAGTCATTACTTTTTCACTCTCTGCAGATTTGCCATCTACAGACCTTGACTTACCAATTGTCATTCAAAAAGGTACACGTACTTCCACTATCCATCCTATTTCACATTTTACTAGTTATGATAAACTTCACCTTGCCTATCGTACCTTTGCCTTGCCTATTGCTTCTAGATCACTTCCTAAGAACAACCAAGAGGTTAAATTATGACCACAGTAAAAAGTAGTTATGGATGAAAAGATGCAGGTTTTAATGTCTCGAGGTACTTAAGACTTAGATCCTTAGACCAATAGATACAAATGTGGTTACATGTAAATAGGTGTTTACTATCAAATATATGCCACATATATGCCACATAGTGAGGTTGGCAGGTACAAAGTACGCTTAGTAGCATGCGAATTTACACGGGAATATGGTGTAGACTATGTGGAGGCCTTTTCTCCACTGACAAAGTTGAATTCCATAAGGGTCATTCTTTCTATTACAATTAACCATTTTCGAGAACTCAATTAGTTAGATGTCAAGAATGTTTTCCCATATAGTGATCTTACAAAACAAGTGTATAAGAAGCAATCTCTTGGATATGTTGTTCAGAGAGAGGATAAGATTTGTCTACTCAAAAAAGCAATCAATGGCCTCAAGTAGAGTCTGCATGCCTAGTTTGAGAAATTCAATAGTATCATTGTGGATTGTGGTTTTTGACGATATGTTGTCGACCATTTTGTCTTGTATAGATGCACAGAGAGTAAGCATATGATTCTTGCAATGTATATGAATGATATTTTAATCACTAGTAGTGATATTACAGGCATTCAAAGGACAAAAAGCTACTTACAGGCACATTTTATTACTAAAGACATGGACAAGCCAAGTATTTCTTAGGTATCGAGTTTGCTTATGCTAAGGATAGATTAACGTTGTCTCAGAGAAAAAATGCGTTAGACCTTTTACAAAAGACAGGGTTGCTAAGGTACAAACCAGAGAGCGTTCCATTTGATCAGAGTCTAGATCTTTGGGATAGCTCGTCTTCTCTGTTAGAGGACACTGACAAATACAAGTGACTAATTGGAAAGCTTATCTATCTGACTGTTACACACCTAGATAGTGATTTTGAACCATAGAACTAAACATCAACATGTGTCAGCGATATTTCGTCAACACATGTCGGATTCTCAATTGGCCAACATGATTTACAAGTGTAAATCGAAAAATACCATACGTTAGAGCCAAACTTTGACTCATGTCGGTGAGTATCAGTCAACACTATGCATTTTTTACATTAAGTTTGAACAGTGTCGAGCGACACACTTATTAAAACCATAAACACACACAAAAGTTCTTTCTTTTTCATTTGCTTCTCAACAAAATAAGTTCCTAACTTCCTATGCATCTCCTCTACTCCTTTACAATTCGGTGGCTTACTGCAAACTTCAAAAACCTTCTCTCCTTAATTACTCTCAAATTTTATCCCTCTCTAAGATACAACACTAGATTTTTATATAGAATCTTTGTTTTTTTTTCATTTTTTGTGTTTGTGTTTTGAACTTTTCATTCTATATTTTAAAATCTTAGATTTATCCTAATAATAACTGGATCTAACTTAATAATACATAGATCTTAGGTTTTCCATGTTTTGTTTTATGTTTTGGTGTTAATAACTTGATATTACATAGATTTAACCTAATAATACATAGGTCTTAGGTTTTTTCATATTTTTCTTTGTGTTTTGATATTAATAACTTGATATTATATAGACCTAACCTGATAAAACATAGGTCTTAGGTTTTTTCTTCTTCTTTTTTTGTGTTTTCGTGTTAATATCTTGATATTACATAGATCTAACATAATAATACATAGAATTAACTTAATAATTCTATAAAATCACTAAAAAGCAGTAAAATTTGTAATTAAATAATAAACAGTAATATATTTATGTAAAGCGTATATGAGATAGCTTTTATGATCACTTTTATTTTTAAACATTTATTAATCATTTTTACAAATTATTTATGCTTCAGGATATTTTTATTAGTTCATCTAGTGTATTTTAATGAAATACATATTGAAGAAATTGATCTAAGTAGCCTAAGATGTAGATTATTACTTACATTAGTTTATCCTAGAGTTTAAAATCAAAATCAAAGTTTTTTTTTAACCATTTCTATGGACTTTCGTATGTTTATTGCATTTCACATTTCCATTGATGTCCGACATGTTTCTTATTTTTTATGGACTTCAGTCCGACACGAAATCGACGTTTAATTCTATGTTTTGAATTAAAAAAACTGTTGACAAAAAAGCTACAAAATATAAACTTTTGTTGGAATACTGATGTTAAAGTTAGTTATGTGAGTTATATTAGATGGGTTATTGGATACCATGTAAGGGATCAATCCCTATATATGTGTAACTACTTACTATCAATAGATTATCTTTCGATTCTCCTATTTGAACATGGCACCAGAGCAAGGGTTAGAAATCTAAGGTTTTCTTTCTCCTCCTCCACCTGCCACCAGCCTACTTTCCTCCTCTACTTGTCGTTAGCCTGTCCAGGTCTTCCAAACAGACGCAGATCACCCAGCCATGCCTTTGCAGGCCCTTTAGGCCCTCTTTCATGCGCCGTACAAGCCACCTAAACCTCTGTCAGCACTCTAGGCCGCTGCAGCCCTCCCGTCAGCCCTTCCCCAACCCAGACGTCGACAGTTAGGGGCTCTCCGACGCATGTCAGGCCGCTAGTGAGTCCCTCCATCCCTCCCTGTCCATCATAGGGGTAGTCCAACCCCACCTATCAAGCAGTCCAGCCCCGTCAAGCCATATTCTAGGCCTCTCCTTCGTTTCCAATCTCCAATGTGTGTGGATACATCATATCCACACGTGGTGAGCAGTTTAGTTCACGTAATTGTTTTTTTTCATATCATATATTGCTATTATTTGTCAATTTTCAGTTCAATATGGCTTCTCGTGAATCATTAGTAAAACATATGAGTGGTACTTCTGCGAAACTCTCTAGCCTAAACTACCTCCTATGGTTACAGAGCTTCGAAACCTTTATTTTGACACATACGAAACTGAAACACCTCACCCATCCACCTCCTGACGTTAAATCTGACACATATGAGGATTGGTTAGTCGATAATGTGGCAATTATTACATAAATGACAAACAGTATGGAGCCCTCAGTTACACAAGAGATTATGTTGTTACGGCCTACAAAGAAAATATGGAACACCCTCCGTCTGACATCTAACCACGAGAAGAATATATCTCGAGTCTGTGAGATATATGACTAACTGCTCACTTTATGACAGGGAGACAGCTTAGTTCAGGAACACTAGATGAGTTGAATGTTTACCAACCCTTAACAGTTGACATCACGCAACTGCGTCAGTATCGAGAGGAGTTGGCAGTTACAGTCTATCTCTCTCACCACTCTCTGTGCCCTACTTGATAAGTTGAATGTTTACCAACCCTTAACAGTTGACATCACGCAACTGCGTCAGTATCGAGAGGAGTTGGCAGTTACAGTCTATCTCTCTCGCCTGACCCTAACATCAACTCTCAGATCAGGAATCAAGTTTTGGGAGGCTAAAAGTGTTCCAGATCTTCAGACCACAGTCGTAAAGGTCCTTCGAGTCTCTACAACTGCAACTCCTACAGTGTCAATGCCGTCAGCCATGGCAACTACTTGAGGTCGAGGTCGTGATGGTTCTCGTGGTAGAGGTCGTGGTAGAAGGGAGACTAGTGGACATCCACGATGTGCACACAGTAGACGATTAAGGCACAAAATAGATAAGTACTGGGATATTATTGACCGATCATAGAAGGCAAATGTCACCACAGAGCCCCACACTGCTATAGCTACTACTGAAAAGCAAACTTTCACAGTCCTTAAGCAGACTATGAGAGGTTTCAGTAACTAAAGGTCATCGATTCTGCAACCACAGCTACTCTGGCTAACTCCTCAGATACTAGCGCCTTCCTTGCATTTAGGGACTCCTCTTAGATTATTGATTCCGATGTCTCCTTGCACATGTCAGGTACACGAAGTTTATTTACCCGTTTATCTCATTGTCTGATTTTCGGTCTGTGACAATTACCGATGGCCAAACGTATCCTGTCTCAGGTGAAGGGGTTGTACAAGTCTCTTTATAACTGTTAGTTTTCTTGTAAATTTGTTGTCTATTAATGTCATTACCAAACAATTACATTATTGTGTCACATTCTTCCCTTTTCATTGTACCTTTTAGGATTTACAAACAGGAAGGAAGATTGGCTTGAACCGTGAACAAGGAAACAGAATGTACCTACTGGTTCGTGATGATATACCTCAAGGACTAGCCTCTGTAGCATCTACTTCTGAGCCTTCTTCCTTATGACAATACCGATTGGGTCCTCCATCTTATCAGAAGCTTCAACAGGCCTTGCCCTGGTGTCTAGTGTCGCAGTTTGATTGTGAATCTTGTCAGCTGGGTAAACACCATCGTGCTTTCTTTAAAAGATTGCATCTTGTGTCCATTTCTACTACATTTGAGTTAATTCATTGTGATATTTGGAGTCTGTCTAAAGTTCCGTCTATTTCAAGGCATAGACATTATATAGTTTTTATTGACAATTTTTTTAGAACCTCCTAGGTATATTTACTCAAAGATCGTAGTCATGTCTATGATGTACTCAAATTTTTTGTGGCTCAAAAATCAGTTTGATGTTACTCCTAAAGTTTTACGTTATGACAATGCACTTGAGTTTGTTCAGCATAAAATTGCTTCTTATCATGCTTCATTAGGTATTCTACATCTAACATCCTATCCACACACCTCACAACAAAATAGGATTGCAGAACGCAAACACAGACACATTCTAGATGTCACCCACACTCTCATGGTTCATATGCATGTTCCAAAGTAGTTGTGGTCTAACACAGTGCTTACTGCTACTTATCTTATCAACATAATGCCTTCTGCACCTCTTGAATGGGAAGTCCCCCTCCGTCATCTTAAACCTAAGTCCAGTCTATTCAGTTTGACTTCCAGAGTATTTGGGTGCGTTGCATTTATCCAAGACCTCTCTCTTGGTCTTGACAAATTGTCCCCTCAGTCCATAAAGTGTGTCTTTGTCAAGTATTCATGAACTCAGAAGGGATACCAATGTTTCCATCCTCTTACCAAACGTTATTTTGTGTTTACCAATGTCACCTTTTTTGAGTTAATATCGTATTATGAAGTGTCGCCACCATCCAATGTATCTATCTTCCTTCCGTCAGTGGTTCAGTTATAGGATGACAATGCTCAAGGAGGTCTCGCTTTGCCATCGGATATTACTCATCCCTTACAGGTTTATCAACGATGTCAGCATACCTTAATGCCTCCCACCACCAAACTATCCTCCTCTGCAGATGCAAATCCACCAATCAATTCCTCAGATCTACCCATTACCTTATGGAAAGATACTCGTTCTTGCACAGTCCATCCTATCTCTCATTTTGTCTCTTATGATTCTCTTCACCTTCATTTCCGTAGTTTCACATTATCCCTTGTTTCTCAATCTATTCTCAGGAATCATCAGGAAGCACTGTCCCTACCTCAGCAGAAGGTTGCTATGGATGAGGAGATACTTGCACTTACTAGTACGTAGGAGTTGCTGACCTGCACTGCTGGGGCTATAGTAATCACTAACAAATGGGTCTACTCTATCAAATACAAAGTAGATAACAACATTAACAGATATAAGACAAGACTGGTGGCCCAAAACTTCACTCAGACGTATGGGATAAATTATAAGGAGACTTTCCCACCTGTTTGCTTGTCTTAATTCCATCAAATTGCTTCTTTCACTAGCTAGAAATCACTCGTGGGGTGTGCCAGTTGGATATCAAGAATACTTTTTTGTATGAGGACTTGACAGAGTCTGTTTTGATAGAACAACCTCCAAGGTACGTTGCTCAGGAGAAGGATCTTGTGTACAGACTCAAGAAGACAATCTATGACCTTAAACAAAGTCCCAGAGAATGATTTGAGAAGTTCAGTCTGGTGAATCTTGTTGGTGGATTTCAGAGATACGTAGTGGATCATTCAGTTTTCTACAGGAAGACAGTTGGTGGATGTGTTATTCTAGCAGTATATGTAGATGACATACTTGTGGCAGGCAGTGATATGCAAGACATTACAAAGGTCAAAAAGCATTTACACATTCACTTTGTGACAAACGACATGGAAAAGCCTCTACTTCCTTGAGATTAAGTTTGCTTATGCACATAGTAAGATGACACTATCACAGAGGAAGTATGTTCTGAACCTCTTACAGGAGACAGACCTTCTGGAGTGCAAACCAGAGAGCACTCCTATTAAGTAGACATCTGCATTCTAGGACAGCAACTCGAAATTGTTGAAGGATCCTGATCAGTATAGAAGACTGATCGGAAAGCTCATTTACCTGACAGTGACTCGACCTAATATCTCATATATAGTTAGTCTTTTGAACCAATTTATGCATGTGTCTAGGAGAGTGCATTGACTAGGAACTGTTCGTGGTCTATCATATGTGAATGGCGATCCAGGAAAAGACTTAGTCTACCGGAAAAATAGGCACACCAAGATTGTAGCCTACTCAGACTCAGAATATGCAAGAGATCGAGGGGACAAGAAATCCACGTCTAGCTTCTGCATCTATGTGGGAGACAATTTGGTTACTTGGCACAGCAAGAAGTAAAATATGGTATCAAGGTCCAGTGCAAAGGCTAAGTACCGATCTATGACACAAACAGCATGTGAGATGGTGTAGATGAAATTACTATTGAAGCAGCTTGGATTTGTTGTTGAGGTTCCTATGTCTATGCGGTGCGATAATCAAACAGCTATTTTCATTGCAAACAATCCTACTTTTCATGAGCGAACAAAGTACTTTGAAGTTGACTGTCATTTTACGAGGGACATGGTTATGAGGAGGATTATCTATACCCATTATACTCAGTCTTCTGAATAGTTAGTAAATATATTCACAAAGGACATTCGTGTTGGGATGTTTGAATCTTTATGTGACAAATTGAGCATGGTTGATATGTATGCTCCAGCTTGAAGGGGAGTGTTAGAGTTAGTTATGTGGATTATATTAGATAAGTTATTGAATATCCGTGTAAGAGATCAATCCCTATATATGTGTAACTATTCACTATCAATAGATTATCTTTCTATTCTCTTATTTGAACAACTGATTTTTAATTAAAAGTCGTAATTTCAAAAGTAGTTCCAAATGAAGCCAAAGAATGTAAGCCATCATTAAAGATGATGCCTAAAGAAAGTAATCCAGCTTTAATAACAAGAATCTTTGATAAGACAGACACACTGATACATCAATTATGATTTCGACAATGTTAGAGTAGAGTCTTATTGAGTACATGGGTTTATGGATTATTGGATATCTATTTAGATCCTTTAATCCTAAATATATGTAACTCTCTCCACCTAATAATATGATTCTAGTGTTTTATCTCTAAACAACATACTATGTATGAGATATGGTGTTGAAAGGGGTCATCTCTACTCTACATACTTATTTGTCTGAGCAGCTAGCTAATATCTTCACAAAGGGTCTCTGAGTACTGGAGTATTCATATCTATATGTATCAAGTTGGACCTTTTTGATGTATATGCTCCATTTTGAGGGAGAGTATTAAAGTAGAGTCTTATTGAGTACATGAATTTATGGGTTATTGGATATCCATTTAGATCCCTTAATCCTATATATATATGTAACTCTCTCCATCTAATAATATGATTCTAGTCTTTTATCTCTAAACAACAGAGAAAAAATTTGGAACTTTGTCAAATATCACAAGAAATATCAATAGTTTTCTAGAGCTTATTCGGAGTTCACGAGGAGAATAGGGTATTCGAGAATATAAAAAGAGAGAGCAAGACCTAGTCAACTAAAATACCTAATGTGTCTTGGACTTGGTTTCAAACTTGTGACCAGGAGAGAGAAATTTCATTAACAAGTGTCGAATTCTGCCAAGGCCAAAAGCAAAACATGGTAGAATTCCAGAATTACATCATTACGCCATCTAGTTCATGTCAGGACTGACACAGTGTCAACATCTCAAGCTTGTTGTTTGAAAGATGTTTGGGTCCACATGAGAATTTATTGTCATTTGGATCTCGTAAATTTTTTGGGACATTTGCAATAGATTGGTGTTTGATTGGGGTTGTTGAGACTTAAGAGAGATGTGGGCAGGCTTTTCTCGTGTGATTTGGTGATCCAAATGAATTGATAAGAATCTTCAACTGTTCAAGGGAACAGAAGATTAGTGATGTAAACTAGAGAGCATACAATTGGTTTACTTTAAGAGCGGACACCACGTTGTGAATTAGTGATGGCGATGATGACCCAACAAGTCAATTTGAGATTGGCTAGAATGCATTCTCCACACTGTTTGATTTATTTCCAGTTTACTGTGGCTTATCTTCTTGATAAGCTTTGTACTTTACTTTGTTCTCTTCAGTTTTCAAATAAAATTCCACTTACTGCTAAAAAAAGGGTGTTTTGGTCTCCATTTTGTGGCAGCTCTAACATCACTTCTCCAACAATTTTCCTTTCCTTATCTTCACATCTCTTCATTTCCAACCCTAGACAATGTTACATCAAGTGTATTCTTGCTTGGTTTGGCAGACCTAGACCAACAACCCTAGATATTGCTCTTAAGACCTTGGTTTTTGATGTTGGTTGTATAATTTGCAAGTAATTGATTACAGTCGAAGTTTCCTGGAGGAATTTCAGAACATAAATATATTTTTGAAATAACCGACAAAAATTCAACTCCAAAAACATGATTAATACATTGTTGTTGTATAAAAATAAACAAAGAACAAAGTATAATAGCCCTTCAAAAAGTAAAGAAGAGGGGTAGCATCTACGAAGATAGTAAAGTCCATGAACATTGGAAAGTCCCATCAATAGATTTCAATAACTTCCTTCAAAGAATTCAATAATTTCTCAAAGGCAGAACAAAACCACCCAAGATTAAAGAAAAGAAACATGGTGTTAGTAACGACAACTGACAAGTATAAAATACCTACATCAGCTTGGTACTGAAGATCCTTTTTGAGCTTTCCACTTATGTAGTCCCATACCTGAATTAGTACAAACATCAAAAAAATATGCAATTCCACATAATTAAAAGTAATAGTGAAGATATACAAATAGAAAATCCAGCATACCTCGATAAAACCATCAACTGAGCATGAGACAAGGTACTGACCATCTGGAGAGAAACAAGCATATTCTGGGTTGCTTTTCTTCCCAAACTATAAAGCAACATAGAGCCATAAAACACTCAAACATTAAGTATGCAGCATAAAACACAAGAAAATATGGTAAGAGAAAAGGACGGAGTAAAAAGCACTAAAGGGTAAATGAACCACAAAAGCCAAATTCCAAAGTTATCCTGATTTCGTAAGAATGACTTCGGAAAAACACAATCATACATAAATCATATCAATCCAAATTCCAAATAGATAATTGTCATGCACTTCTCTACTGACACAATTAACATCTAAATCCATTCACATAGAATTAAACATCGACACATGTCCGTGATATTTCGCCGACATGTGTCGGATTTTGAGTTGACTAACACGATTTACAAGTGTAAATCGAAAAATACCATATGTCAGAGTCAAACTTCAACACATGTCGGTGAGTGTCGGAGTGTCTGTTGACATAGTGTATTTTTTATATTGAATTTGAACAATGTTGACCGACATGCCCATTAAACCTACAGGCACATACCAGAGTTCTTTTCTTTTCAGTTGCCTCTTCCCTTTTATGACTTCCTGTGTATCTCTTCTACTATTTGCAATCTGGTCGATTGCTGCAAACTTGAAGAGCCTTTTCTTTTTAATTGCTCTTAAATTTTATCCCTCCTTAAGGTATAACACTGGATTTTTATATAGAATTTTAGTTTTTTCCATTTTTTATGTTTGTATTATGAACTTTTCATATAGATCTACGATAAAATCTTAGATCTATCATAATAATAATTAGATCTAACTTAATAATACATAGATCTTAGGTTTTTCCATGTTTTTTTTGTGTTTTCATGTCAATAACTTGTTATTACATAGACTTAACCTAATAATACATACATCTTAGGCTTTTTTATGTTTTTTTTTGTGTTTTGATGTTAATATCCTAATATTACATAGATCTAACCTAATAATGCATAGGTCTTAGGTTTTTTATGTTTTTTTTTTGTGTTTTGATGTTAATAATTTGATATTATATAGATTTAACCTAATAATTCTATCAAATCATTAAAAAATAATAAAATTCATAATTAAATAAAAAATAGTACAATGTTAAACATATATGAGGTAACTTTTGTTTTTAAGCATTTATTAATCATTTTTACGTACTATTTATGCTTTAAGATATTTGTATTAAGTTCATCCAATGTATTTTAATGTGATATATATTGAAGAAGTTGATCTAAGTAGTCTAAGATGTAGATTATTACTTACTTTAGCTTATTCTAAAGTTTCAAATCAAAATTCAAAGTTTTTTATCCATTTTAATGGACTTCCGTAAATTTACAACGTTTCCACTAACATTTCCACCGATGTTTGATACAATATCGACATTTAATTTTATGTCCATTCATAGGCTACATTCCAAACCCCAAAAATCACCTCAGTATGAATCCAAGAGAGATTACCAATGTTTCAAGTTCTTACACTTTTTTCCCATCTCATTCTTCTACTTAATTAACCACTTTATGCTGATTCAACTTGAGAAATTTATCATAATTAGCTTTCCACATACTTAACTTGTAACAAACCTCAATTTATGATTTCTTCACAAAAATAACATTTGTTTTGCTAAAATTCACAATCAAAGATATACTAAGACACAATGTAATCAAGGTGAGTCGCCTTATTGCCTAAGGTGACCGAGTGAGGCAAGGTGAGGCCAAGAGGGCCACCTTGACAAGTCTAGAGGCAACTGGGTAGCTACTATTTTTGCCTTGTTGAAAGACCCCTTTTTTTTCATTTTCTTTTCCTCCTTTGGTATTTTCTTTCTCTTCTCAGTTCTTTTCACCTATTTGGTTTTCTTACCACTCTTTTCTTCTCCTCTTCCAGTTTGTTCTCTTCTTCTCTTCCTATTGTCTTCCTCCTTGTCTCTTCTTCTTTTATTCTTGTTTTTCTCTATGTTCTTTTCTTCTTCATCTTCTCTTCTTTTCAATTCTCTTCACAAAAAATTACAAATTCATGTTTTCTTATTCACACACACAAACAAATTCTCCTTTTTAAGTTCTCTTCACATTTTTTATTCACACACATACACCAAAAATAAAATACAGATTCATTGTTCATGTTACTAAAATCCTCTTCGTTTTGTTGAAAATTTTAAATACTTGATTTTGTGTAGAATTAGTGGGAGAAGACCTTCAGCTTGGAAGCATGTAGAAGTATATAAACCTCTATAAAGTGCACATTCAATGATCACACGACCCATAAAATTCATGGGCCTCATCCCATCCACCATTCTATGGAAACAAATTTGAATTTCAGTCACATGATTTTAGCCACAAAGCCCTAAAGCAATGTCACCATGCAATTTCTTACCTTTTAAGCCAAATATCCAATTATTTCTTCAGAGATTTTGGCAACTCCATCTTCATTAGACTACAATGATGAAGCTCCCTTAGCGTCAAACTCATCAATTTTACTTCAAAGACTTTTTTAGGCTTGCCCAATCAGACCCATTTCCTCCTCAACTCACTTTTCAATGTTCTCTTTTACCCACTTGAGCTTTGTGCAAAATTGACCCCTACCTTCTCCCTAAAGCATGAGACCCTCTCACACCAGTTTCTTCCCACCACCCCCTAAAAAACGACCAAAGAACTCTAAGTAAACACGTTGATTCAAACTTCCACAGCCAAGGACACCAATCAACAGCATCCTCAGAAGAGAGCAGATGTATGATAGGGAGTTAATCTTGAAGCACAACGAACTTTAGCAGTCAACCAATGATCACACCAACCAAGTGACACAAAAACTCTGTCCAGCTTAGCAAGAGACGGGGCAGACAAAGATTTGGCCATGTGAATTCACAGTCAACAATTGGTAAATTAATTCACTCTAATTCTCTGTTGGTTTCATTAAACTCCCTCATCCCTATAGTTACTCTGTCACTATACCCAAGCTTATCTTCAGCAATCCTCACCACATTAAAATCATTACCAATAACAAGCTTTTTAAGTCCCAGCTGCTTGCTCTAAAGCTCTGAACTCATCCCGCAATGCATGCCTCCTGCTTTGTTAACAATTTCACAAGAACCATTCATATTCAATACACCCCAATCCACATTATCCACATGGCTGTGCAGAGCCACAAACAAATCAAAAGTGAACACAATACGATTTGTATACACAGGTAAACACCCATCCCATATGGTAAGCAATCCCCTGCAACACCGCAGACTGTTTAAAAGCGAACTAATGAAGGTCATTCCCCCCCATAGAACAGTAAACCATTGAATTAACCATTTCAAGCTTCATTTCCTGAGAGCATACCACATCCGGTTTGGAACCTCTCACTGTAGAACTAACCATCCTACATATGGCAGTAGGAAAAGAATTTGAGAGTGAAGACCTCAAAACCATACCACATATCACCCACACTATGTTGTCAGGGTTTGTTGCAAAAGTGACCCAAGCTGAAGGCCACATGAAGAAGATGACTATTAAATTGTCGGGTCTGGTGAAACAAAATCTGGAAACCACATTACAATCAACCGAGTCGACTTGTAACTGGTCCACAGACTCAGGAGTGCACCTCATGCTCGAAACTTGTGTTTTGATTTGAAGGGAGCCCACATGGCTCATAACCCCATCTGACAGTTGTCCCCCATTTTTTTATTTTCTTTATTTGTTTCCATTAAATCATAGGCCATTGGTTAAGATACCCGATTGAACTCAGGTGAAGAAACATTTGACTTCGGGTCCTCCATACTTCTGTCTGCATTGACTGCCTGTTCAACTTTCTCCATGAACAGGCCAAATAAGGAAGGACGAACAACTCCGGGATGTTCAACCCTAAGATCACTTGCTCCATTTCCATCAAAATAGGAACCCACTTTGATCAAAAAGCTCGATACGTTACATCACCAATATTGCATTTGACGGTCACCAGTATATGTAGTGATTCCACAAGCACCACCTTTGAGTGCATGCCATTTTGTAATGTCGTCTTGCTGCGAAACCCCAAAGAATTCTGAAAGTATTCACAATCTCTTTGACCACCTCCTTGCTCCTTGAGTGTAACAGAATACTGAAAATAGCAATCCACCACAATGGAGAAGCCAGAGCTTCTACCACCACATCCCAAGGCTGAAACTGAACCTCAACACCTCCCACAAAATCCTCTTCCATCATTAAAACATCTAGTTTGGATTTAAGGTCCAGCATGAATATAACTCCTCTGCTATCATTACCATGAAGAAGCTGATAATTGCCCCACCAATGATCACGAAGTATATTCTGTATAGTGTCACATGCTCAAATATTATCCCATTCTACGACTGTGACCAAGTCAAGCTCCTTCTCCATCATTTCAATGGACCCTGAGGAGTCGATGTTATTACGGGAATCTGTGTATTAGGGAAAGGGGTTTGAGTTATCGGCACATCTGCCCATTACCACCTCCTTGTATGATCCATCATTTGTTACAAATCTGATGATATCAGTAGATATCAAACACACCCCAACTGATCTTGCATCTTGATGGGTTCTATGGCATCCTTAATCCTCATGCCCGATACCTATGCACTTGCAACAAACCCATGGATTCTGGCATATCGCTTACCAGTGCCATTTCTCAAATGCATTTCAATCAGACCCCATCTGACTTCCTGTTTCTATTCCCAGCTTGACAAGCTCTCCACCCTGCTAGGACTGCTTCCAAGAGGGATGGCGTTGGTGCCAGTAGTTTCATCTGCTACCTTGCTAAGAATGCTAACTTGCTGAGATTTCTCCAAACCCACTGGATCGGATTGCTATTGACAGCACTCACCGCCCGCTTTCTCTCACTTTCTCTCTCTATCACCACTATTTCTCTCTCTAGACCAACCATTTCAACTTTCACTCTATTACAATCTGAAAAAAGGTTAATGATAATTGCCCACACTGTCACAAAAATCCACTACCATGTCTCATCTACCTTTCGTTCTCCATCCATCTCTCCTTCCCTCTCGTCCCTCCACCATGATGTTAATTTGAAGGGCCAATCATCTCAAATTTGCAATTCAACAACAATCTAGTGCTCTACAACATCCACATATAAAAGTATTGTTGGAAACAAAAGCATGCACAAGAAATAATCGTAGATACAGAGATTTACGAGGTTTGGCCGATTGCCTACTCCTCAGAGGTTGAAAGGGAGATTTACAATAAAGTTGCCTTACAATCTTACAGGGTCAGTGTTCCTCCATCCTCAAAGTATCTTGTGATCTAATCCTAGGACAAAAACAAGTATATATAATAAAACAGCTGCTAAATTGTTGCCTACCTAGTCCCAGCAACATAGAAATTATAACCATTAGGACAAAATCTTTACATGACAAACAGCTTCAACCCAAATTTGAGGGCAGACCAGTTGGTTTTCCATCTTCTAGCTAAGGGTGAACATTAGTTGGTTCATCCTAGCTAATAATTGAACCAATTTTTGTGATTCAATTTAGTTTTTTTTACCAAAAGAATGATTTAGATTGGTTGAAAATTTTTCAACCCAATAAAAAGTGGTTCAATTTGGTTTAGGTAGTCGGGTTTGGAGAACCAGCTCATACACATATACACACCATCAATATAGTCATGAATAGTGTAATTACTCAAGTTTGACTAAATAAGAGATAATGCATGTATATTTGGAAGTACTGTTGTAATGTATTAGCATGACTTTCTTCCTTAAGCTCCTGTTTAAATCTAGAATAAGTTCTGAAATAAACCTAGAATAGGAATTACTACTCCATTTGATTGTGTAAAAATCAAAATAAACTCGAAATAGTATTTCCTATTGTGATTTACTTATTCAAGAATAATTATTCTGCAAGAAGGGTGGAATAAAATTATTCTGCTAAGTTATTCTAAGACATGTATGTATACAATATACGATATATTTATTTTTTTGTTTAAAAATTAATACATATATAATATGATATATACATACTTTAAATTAGATATATCTTAATAATCAAGTTAATTATTATTAATCTATATATTTTTCACTTATATCAATACTTATTCTGATACTTATTCTACTTTTTATCTAAACCAGAATATATCTTTATACACACTTAATCACTTTTAAAAGATAATCACTTCCAAACTGAATAACAATACTATCAAACTACTAATATCACTTTCTACTTATTCCGACTTTTCTTATTCTACATCCAAAGAAGAGTTAAAAAGCTGAACTTTTCTTTTTTGAAAAGCAAATGCTCGATGAATCTTATTAGAAATAATCATCACCCAAAAGGATGAGAAGGTACAATGTTACCAAAAGAATACAAAACAAATTAAATTAAAAAAAGACAGGGATCTCCCAAAAACAGAAAATTCCAGATGCCAAACAAAAAATAATCACTCACTATATCTATTTATATTTCTCTGGACTAAAGTAAACAAGAAAATCATGAATAAGACTGAGCCACACTGAAAAATTAAAGGCTGAATTTGCTTTGCCTTCAATAATAAAATGATTTGTTTTAGTATAAATTTCTTGGAAACTGATTAACATGATTCAGTTTGTAAGGTTTGCCTAAAACTGAACCAAACTAAACCATTTGCGGCCATACCCCTGGCATCCATCTGAACCCTGAAGACAAGAGGGCACAGTGTACATTAAGTATTGTCTGTGTTGTTTGAATCTGAAATGCAAGATATTACACCCAACAACTGTAAGCTCACCGAAAACTAGAAAAAGAATGACATATAAATGCACAGAGTTGGATCACTTCCAAACAGCTGTAAGACCCAGTCCACCTTATTTAATTGGAATATGAGATCTAGATCAAGACAAAATGACAATACATAGTGTGGCTTATTTAATTAGGATATAGAATCTAGGTCAGGCTAAAATAAAAATAAAAATGGTTGGATAGCTTCATTCCTGATCTGTGAAGACTAAAAGGAAAATTTTTTAAAAGCGTCCAGTTTGATTGTTTAGTATATCATAGATCAGTGTCAGAAAAATAGAAATTTAATTGAAAATTGTGAAATAAGTTTTTTTTAAGCAGTAAAGGTTTGATTCATTAAATCAACAGAAAAATACAATGGGAAAACAAAAACAAGGTTTTATTCAGAACATAGCGAACCAAGAAAAAACTACAAAGCTAGCTCCAACAAGGAACCAAACAAGAAACAAAATGGATGATAAAACAAAAGGGAACAGTTACTACCCAACACAGCTCACAAAGCAACCAACACCTCCAACCAACTGGCAATCATAGCATCAGTCATCACATCTTGACATGGAAAGGAAGCAGTCCATTCAATAACCAAACCAAAAGCCTTTGCCTTCCATTGCAATGATTTATATGAGCTCCACGAAAAATTCTACTATTCCTTTCGAACCACAACCACCAAATCACACGAGGGAGAATTAGCCACATCAACTGTTTTCTACCATTACACCTCTCCTTAGATTTCCACTACTCCCAAAATCAACTGATATTACTGTTAGATGTAATATCTTATATATTATGGGTAAACAGGTATCCATTTAAGGGGTATCCATTCTTACCCTAAGTACTTCTGTAACCCTCTATAAGGACTCTCATAATCCTTCTTTATGAGAATAACATTTTTTTTTTACCCTAATCTAACATGGTACCAAAGCAAGGTTGAAACCCTAGGGCCTGCAACACCTGCCGACACCACCTGCACCTCCAGCCACCCCTTCCGCCACCTCCAGCACCTCCAGCCGCTGCCCCCAGGTTCTTCCGCCGGTGCCACAGGGGGTTGTAGCCGGCTCTGCCGGCCCCTCCCACGCCTGGAAATCAGTCCTCCGCTGGACCGATTTTCCAGGCCCTTCTCCCCTCTAATCTGGTCTGATCGGCGGCATAGACAGCCGCGTACGCTGATCAACTCCATGTCTTAGGCTGTCCACACAAAATTCTGGTTCTGTCTGTGGATCCTTGTTATCCACACATTGTTCGTGCCTATGGAGTGTAAGTGTGGTCATCCAGACAGTTTCGGTTGAAGTTTTTTTCAAGTTTTTTGGTGCAGTCCAGCAGTTTTGTAGTGTGAAATCAGATTGTCTCACATGGCTTCCCATGATCCTCTAATCAAAAATTTCACCTAAGTCTCTGAGAAGTTGAATGGGAAGAACTGTATCTTGTGGGCTCAAAGTTTTGAAACTATTGTTATTGCCCATCAAAAGCAAGCACATCTCACTGATCCTCCACCGGATGACAAAGATGCCACGTATGTAGATTGATTCACCGATGATGTGGCGATTATATCATAAATGTTGTCTAGTATGGAGCCTACTGTGGCTAAAGGAGTTACGATGATGCATCCTGCCAAGAAACTATGAAACGCTCTCATGAAAACTTGTGGGTACGAGAAGAAAATGGAAAGGACATCCCAGGAACACTACAATATATTACGTGAATTGATTGATGAACTTGACATATATCAACCCTCTACTGCTGATATTTCCAAGATGCACCAATATCGGGAAGAATTAGCCATCGCCACATATCTAGCGAGTCTCAATCTGGAGATCGCAACTCAAATAAGGGGATAGGTTCTGGATGCTGACAAAATGCTAGATTTGGAGGAGACCTTTGCTAAAGCCAAGCGGATATCTACTAAATCGACCCCTCCCATTTCTGATGAGTCTGCTTTGGTTACCTCCTCATCACATGTCCATGGCTGTGGAGGTGATGGTCCTGGAGGCTGTTAGAATACACGTTACCAGCATTATGGTAGGACAAGACATCACTTCAAAAAGTATTGGGATAAGTTTGACAAGCTACAATAGGCCAATGTCATTACAGAATCCTTATAGTCTGCTACTCCTTCCATAGTGACCATCCCATCTTCACAACCTACTACTCCTTCCATAGTGATCATACCACAGGCAGATTACGAGCGACTCCTTCAGTCACAAGCTACAGATTCTGCAACCATGAGTGCTTGTGTTTCCACTCCCATTCTAGGTACTAATACTAACGTTGCTTTGCTTGTCTCTAGAGATAACTCCTGAATTATAGATTCTGACGTCTTGTCCTACATGTCTGGTACACCTACCATTTTTGATCGCCTTTCTACCCTCTCTGACATGTCCATTGTTACCATTGCTAATGGGCATTCATGCACAGTGTCTAGGCACGGGGTGGTGCACGCTTCTTCCTAGATCAGGTTGGACGATATATTCTATGTTCCTAAATTTCCTATCAACCTATTATCTATTAGTGCTATCACAAGTCATTTGCAATGTTATGTAACCTTTTTTCCCTCTCATTGCACTTTTCAGGATCCACAGACAACGAAGACGATTGGTTTAGGACATAAGCAACGTAACAGAGTGTACTAGTTTATTCACGACACAAAACCAAGTGGACTGCTAGCCTACGTGTCTACTACAGAACCGTCTATCTTATGGCACTACCGGTTGGATCATCTCTCTTACCAGATGCTCCAACAAGCTCTGCCATGGGTCTCTGTTTCACATTTTGATTGTGAATCATGTCAACTCAGTAAGCACACCCATGCTACCTTTAGAAGTCTACGTTTGATATCCAATAAAAGTCTGTTTGAGTTAATCCATTGTGATGTTTGGGGTCTTAGTCGTGTGTCCTCCATTTTGGGTCATAAGTACTTTACAGTTTTCATTGATAACTATTCTTGTGTCTCATGGGTTTTTTTGATGAAAGATCATCTTCATATAGTTGATGTACTAAAACATTTTTTAGCTTAAATAAAAAATTCTTTTTTATCACTCCTAAAATCTTACGTACTGATAATGCACTTGAGTTTATGACAAATGATTTCCAATTTGTATACTCTTCCCTTGGTATCTTACATCTTACCACTTGCCCCTATACATATCGACAAAATGATATAACCAAAAGAAAACATAGACATATCCTTGTCGTTGCTTGCACCATTATGTTACAAATGAAGATTCCCAAGTATCTCTCATCTAATGTTGTTCTCACTACTTTTTTGATAAACAGAATGCCTTCCACACCCTTAGAAGGTGAGGTTTCTCTCCGTTGTCTTAAACCAAAAACTGCTGCTACCTCCTCGAGTTTTTAGATGTGTTGCCTTTATCGAAGATTTCTCCTCAAGTCTTGACAAGCTGTCTCCCAGGTACATTAAGTGTGTCTTTGTTGGCTGCTCCCACACACAAAAAGGGTACCACTTGTTTCATCCCCAAAGTCGCAAATACTATGTTTCTACAAATGTAACCTTTTTTGAATCGTAGCCCCACTTTGATAATTCATGTCACGCTGATTCCATTCCTTTACCAACTCCTATTCCGTTGGAATGTGAACACCCAACTTTAGTTTCGTTTGAGCATGAATCATCTGTTCAAGACACTTAAGGACAACAGCCATTGCAGGTATATCAACATCGTCGACAGCTACCACCAACACTTTCAACACCATCATCCTCATCCATATTTGCAAATCAACCAATCAATATCATCACTCCAGACATAAACCTCCCAATTGCACTATGGAAGGGTAAACGAACTTGTACCTCACATCCTTTGTCCAATTTTGTTTCCTATGATAATCTTAATCCTACCTTTTGTAGTTTTGTGATATCCCTTTCATTAGAATCTATACCCAAGAATTATTAAGAGGCCCTACACATACCTCATAGGAAGGCAACGATGAATGAGGAGATGAACGCATTAAAATCTCGTAGTACGTAGGATCTTGTACCCTGTCCTGTGGGAGCATATGTTGTCTCATGTAGGTAGGTTTACACTATCAAGCACAAACCTAATGGAACTATTGATCATTACAAAGCTCACCTAATAGCTCGTGATTTCTCACAAACATATGGAGTAGACTACGCCAAGACCTTGTCACCAATGGCACGTCTGAATTCCATTCGGGTACTTCTCTCCATTGTAGTAAATCAATCCTGGCATATTACGCAGTTGGATGTCTAAAATGCATTCCTCTATGGTAATCTAACTGAGCAAATACTTATGGAACAACCTCTTAGATATGTTGCTCAAAGGAAGACCAAAGTGTACATACTTAAGAAGGTCATCTATGACCTTATGACCTTAAACAGAACCCCAAAGTCTAGTTTGACAAGTTCAACAAGATCACTTGTGATGATTGTTTCCATAAATGTGTTGTTGATCATTTGATATTCTAAAAGAAGACACATGCGGGATGTGTTGTACTTGTAGTTTATGAGGATAATATCTTGCTTATAGGAAGTAATTCAACAGCTATTAAAGAAACAAAGCATAAACAGACACTTTGTTATAAAAGATATGGGAAAGCCAAGATATTTCTTGAGAATTGAGTTTACATACGCCAAAGGGAGACTTTCCTTGTCTTGGACTTACTAAAGGAGACAGGGTTGACCAGATGTAAATCACAAAATACTCTTATTAAGCAAAATCCCCTTTTTTAGGACACTTCTTCAAAACTATTGGAGGATCCTAGGAGATATAGGAGACTAATTGAAAAACTCATATATTTGACTGTCACTCAACCAGATATAACATATGCAGTGAATCTACCCAGTCACTCGATTGGCAAGGGGCCATTCGTGTCCTAACATATGTTAAAAAGGCTCCAAGAAAGAGGATCATCTATGAGAGACATGGTCACTTGAATATTGAAGGATACTCAAATTCCGGTTATACTGATGACAAAAGAGACATTAAATCTACCTCCGACTTTTATACATATATTAGAGGTAACTTAGTTACATGATGCAACAAAAAATAGAATGTAGTCGTCGGATCTAATGCAGAGGCTGAATATCGAGCGATGTTCCAAACTACATGTAAAATGATGTAGTTAAAGTCACTCTTATAAGAGTTAAGGTTCACTGTCAACATACCTATGGCGATGTACTGCAACAATCAAACTACTATTTTCATTATAAACAATCCCACATTTCATGAAAAAACAAAACACATTAAGGTTAATTGTTATTTTATTCGAGACATGGTGATCAAGGGCATTATTTCCACTCCCTACACATAGGCTTCAAATCAACTGGCAAATGTCTTCACCAAAGGTGTGGGAGTAAGGGGCATTTGAAAATTTATGTATCAAACTGAACATGTTTGATATATATGCTCTAGCTTGAGAAAGAGTGTTAGATATAATATCTTATATATTACGAGTAAATGGGTATCCATTTAATGGATATCCATTCTTGCCCTAAGTACTTCCATAACCCTCTATAAGTACTCTTGTAATCCTTCTTAATGTGAATAACATAGTTTTTTACCCTAATCTAACAATTACCAATATCTTCGAAGTACAAGCTCAAAACAGTGGACCACAAGCATTGGGAAATAAGTTTGTGATCATAGATTCAGGTTAACAACCAGGTGAAAGGAGAAAATAAAGGAGTTATTCAAAATTAAACTATTTTAGCTGATTTCTACATCTTAACAAGAATTCATCAGTTAAAAAGGTCAAAAAGCCTTTTAGATTTGCAGTTTTGAATCCTCAACAGAATAAGAATTCAGATTACAGTTTATAGAAAAAGCAAACGTAGTTTTCCACCAAAAAAACTTGGTAGTTTTACCAAAAAGATCATGCACTTCAGGCAGCAGACCTTACTGTTTGACATTTAGCAAACATTAAGAAACGATTTACATCAAGGAACACTTTTTTCCATAGGAAACATCTAACCTGCAAAGGTAAAATCAACTTAACAATAAGATATGCTAGATCAGGGGTCTCAAGTATAGCTTACTTTAATAGTATGCCCAAGTGTTGTTGGATAAGTATCATCTTCATCTTGCTTCATTGCAGCCATTCCCCGAAACAAATCAAACTGTGTTCCTGGTGGCAATAATCCTGAGAAAAAACACATGTTTAAACAACAACGAATGTTGCCTATTGTAGGGACATTAAGATGGTAGCAAACAAAATGAAGTCCCATGAGACAGAACCTTGATGTTGCTGCCATTTCAAAGCTTGACCTATCAAAGCCATTAAACGTGATGGTGGTACCACGGTAACTTCAGCAGCAATAGCTGAAACTCAAATAGGAACAATAGTGCATTGCAAGTGAGTATTCAGTCACATTGACATTTGATGCTGATATTAATATTGTCCAAGAAGAATATGAAAAGAGAACCCAATAACAAAGGATAATAGTAAATATCTGAAACCATATCAGTGTGCATTCTGACAAGTCTTACAGAAATGAACAAAAAGACAAACTCATGGTATTTACAGATTTGGAAGGGAACCATCAAAGGAACCTTGAGCAATTTGGGCACGACGTTTCTCTTTAGTTGATTCTTGGTATGCCTGGAATATGACACAGGAGAAAATCAAAATGATTAACTGCCAAAAAAACTGCAACGTACAGTCGAAGGTAATCCAAGTTTAAAAATAGCTTCATTTATATTTAATTGACACTTGACAGCATTTTATACAGTAACAAGTACAGCCAACTCTAATTCACAACAACAAAATTAACAGCCAAGTAAACATGATTTTTTTTGACTGAATACATTGTAAGCACTAGTTTAAGACAGTAGAGTGTCCCAGATTACATTTTTATAAAAAATGACGGTATCTTTCCAATTTACGTACAGACAACAACAGAAAACAGACCTTGTTTGAAGGATATCACATCTACAAAAATAAAGATCTCCGCGGAACATAAGGTCACTTGTGGGTTAAGTATATGTTCTTCTATATATAATATAGATTGTAATCTTTTGTTATCATCAAATAATATATGATTCTTTGTCCATCTTAACATAGTATAAGAGCATAGGTTTTAATAGAGAGAGAGAGTAGTAGCCACCGTTGGCGAACCTCTATCGCAGCACTACCGTCGACAGCGACGAACCCACAGGAAAACCTCCTCCTCCTCACCCTCTTCGTATCCATCTCCGATGACAAACCCAGCTTCCAAAATAGATACACAGAAAACTATCTCCCAAGCCACTCGCCACGATCATCATTGACCCCAACAACTTGCTCAACTCATCATTCCTCATCACTAGTTGTATGTGTTGAGACACAATCCTATTCATTTTGCTGTCCCTCATCGCTCCCTCATCCATCCCTACTCTGAGACCACCCCCCCTTATGGGATCCGAGTTTTATCTCGCCATGGTCCAGCACAAGCGACAACATCAACATCGTGGACTCCTGCACCTTATTTCCACCGCCATCACCTCCTAGAGCCCCAAAAAATCCTAGAACCCATGAGAGAAGAAGAACGAGAAGAAGAAAAAAAACTAGTGCAAAGGAGTCCACCCTGATCTCTCAAAAATCCAATCTTTCCTCACCTCCTCCTGTCACAGATCATTCTCCACCTACCTTGTCTACCTCGTCCACATCGAGCCTTCCAATCAGCAACTGGAGGGAGGGAAAAAAGAGAACATGAAAGAAGATGAAGGGAGAAAAGAAAACGTAAGAGAAGAAGGAAAAAGAAGAAGATGATCATGATGGGAAAAAAAGGGAGAAAGGACAAGTTGAGAGAAGGAGAAAGAAAAAAAGAAAAAAAAAGGAAAAGAATGAAGTTAAAGGTTTATTTGGTTATTTACATTTCAGTCTAATATATTCTAAAATTGCAAAATTTACCAAAAAGACCCTAAAGTTTATAATTTACAAGAAAATTCAAAACTTTCCTAATTTACTACTACCTACTAGCTTTATTGGCTATTACTTGTCTATCTCTATTTGTACATAGTCACGTGTTGTTAACGTTTCTCTTGTGCCTCTGGATCATGATGGTGTGCTTGAAAGGTTAATTGTACCGATTTGTTGTCATTTGTCTACAAATCTGGTTCGTTTGTGTGTGATTATGTACTACCTACAATTCTATTGTACCTTCAGATTATGATGGTGTGTTGGAAGGTTGGTTGTGTCAATTTGTTGTTTATGCCTTGAAATGTTTTGTCCTCTAATTTTTTTACTAATTTCATGAAAATCAATCTTGTACTAACTTACCTGTTGCTGCTATTACTACTATAACATCTTCTACTACTGTTGCTTTTATTCTTATTTTAGTTATGTAGTTTTATTTAATAACACAAAGAATCATTATGTAATAAGCTATGCATGTTGAACATGAACATAGATATCTGAAACCAACACAACAACCTCTACACTGCTCTCCTTCCTCAAGCAACTTGAAAACTCATCAATGATTAAGTGAAGAATGCCAACATAACAACAACAAAGTAACGGACAACACCTTTCTGAGACCATGGCAGCCTATTTGTGCACCACCTTTGCAGGAAAGTCTTTTTTGGTGATAATTCGATGGGTAAATCTCTACTGCTTGCTTCAACACTAAAGAGCCTGCCACGAAGAAAGGGTTCAATTTATTTCAGCCACCATTAAGGTCGATTGAGCCCTCCTTTTTTTTCTAATCCCCCCCCCCCCCTTAAAAGAAATCTTCTTCCTCATATAACTCTAATGGCTAATATTTGTGCATACATCCATACTATGGGGACAAACTACTATGTCCTCATCCCTTTAACCCCACACACACTCTCTCTCCCCTTCTAAGAGACTAAAAAATGACAGATCTTAGACCTTGACGTTAAATGGGGCATGCAATAGTTCTTCTCCTTCATTCCTGCCTCCAAGCGACTAGAAAGTCGATTCTCCCCAACAATGTGTGTGTGTGTGTGTGTGTGTATGGGGTGGGGAGGTGGGGGGTGGATATCGTATGGGTGTTGGAGACATTAAGGGTGTACACGCGTCGGATTAAGGATGAACCCATGACTCAACCTATATTTTTCAAATTGGATAATTTATACCCATACCTGGTCTAAATCCAACCCAACTCGACCTACAAACTTCAGGTTGGGTCAAGTCAATTCTCAAATTTTATAACACCTGATTTTACACAAAAAAAGACAGACTCATTCATTATTAATTACAAAAAAGTGATAACAAACTTATCCATTATCAAAAGTTAGAAAAATGGACATGTGATACGTTAGTGTTGCTTAGTTAATAGCCATCTAACAACAATTTACTCCAAGAGTACAGGAGAATGGTGCTTACTTAACCAAAGGACAAGAAGACTGCAAAAATTAGAGGATAATTCATGATTTATTGATCTAAAAATAACTAATAAAAGTATAGTTTCTTAACAAATAGAAGTAGTTCTATTAGTATTGCCTGTAAAATATACACAAGTGTCAAACATAAGAAGTGAAAAAAGAAGTTGTGTTTAATGCTACCAGTAAGAAAACTGTACAATTAAATTAAGTTGAAGATTAGGATTGGGGTCCGATTCCTGAGATTAAGGTTTTAAATTTTTATAAATAAAAAATTACACACACACACACTTATCTACCTTTGGATTCGGATCAAGTTGGGTAACCCATGCCTGAACCTATACCTAATTCAAAAAGTTCGAATTTAGGATTTTTTGACCCATATCCAACTTATAAAAAAAAAATCCAACCCAACTCAACCTTTATGGGTCTGATTGGTTCAATTTTCAAGTCAACCAGGACTCATATACACTCCTAAGAGACAAGTTCAATTGATAGGTCTTTAGATTTCATTAAATCCAGCCCTTACTTGTCGTGTGTGGAGCAAGTAACTTCTGATATGCTTTCTCACCCTCTACCCTCAATTTTTGAGAAGTTGGTGAATATGGATGATTTGGTTGTTGTGTTAGAATCAACCACAAACATAACTCAAAAGCTGGTTGATTTGGCCATTTCTTCATTTTGTCTAGCAAGCCCTTCCTTTTCTGGCCGTCGTGACGAGAATCAAAGATCATTAATTACTTGTACAGCTCCCGAGAAGTTAATTGACTCGGATCCACTTTTGTCAATGATTTCAAACTCCCAACCTTATAAATGCGACGGGCAACGGTGTCGGTGATGGTCAACAACGACTAACGGCAATGATACAGTAACGAGTGGACGACAATTTGCGGTAATAACGAGGGCAATATAGTCCTTTGATTAACTCATAAGTACTTATCAAACATACAAACCAAACAAACTTTTCTTTACCTCCATAAAAACTATAAAAAGTACAACTTAACAAAAAATCAGCTTTTCTCAATAAGTTAGCGTAAAAAAAAGCATTTCCAAACGCAACCCAAGACTATGCTCAACCTATGCTAAATAATCCTCCTATTTCAACTTTAACTAGTGGACTTGGTGTTATAATTGCTGAATCTTTAGGGTTGTCTACTTCTATTACGGTTTTAGGATATGCCGATCCAACAAATTAACTCTATTTGGATCATATTATCTTTTTGATGTATGAACTTTGTAAAATCCTTGCTTTACTCTATGTCCTGTGTAGTTTGTACTTTTTTGCATCCTTTATACTTGAAGGAAGGGACTATTATGACCTTTTTGTTACACTTGGTGATGGAACTCATAGCCTAGTATTTTTAAATTAATACATATTACCGTTTTCAAAAAAAAAGAAGAGGAAACCGTGCACGTTAAATGCTCTAATTTGAAAGGAAGTGTTAAATAAATGGATCCTTATAAAATCTTTGTTTTATCCATTTATTAAACTGGGTGCATTACACATGTTTAGCATGCATTCTACAATATGAACATTTAGTTTGGAACCATGCATTAGGACTATGTGACACTTCAAATCTTTAATACTCTTTCTGTTTGAAGGAAGCAAATAGATTCTTTCCCATTGTTAGCATCCACACCATCTCATGATCCAACTCTATAACTAAAACGTGCTTAGTATAGAATGCATGTCAATTGAGGAACATGACCGACGAAAAATTCTTTCTGACATTTCATGAAACTTTGAATTTTATATCTACGAAGCAGAAAAGAGTTTTTTTTAACAACAAATTAGAGTTACCTCGTTTGGATCAAAGTATGTCCGAACAAGAAGATGCTCGAGACGCAAATATCTCTGAGGCTGCTCCTGCTTCATGACACCCATTGCCTGAGTTTGCCTTAAAATTGCACGAGCAGTGTCCAACTCACGCAACTCGATCATTTCTAAAACAATCTGTACAAAAAGTAATATGCACGAATAAGAATAATCACTTTGACAGTAGAATTTATCAAAGTAAATTCATAATTTGAAAAACATAGACAGAGAGTTAGGACATAGAAGTCGAGCAGAGAAAGATGGAAGATGGCCTACTGGAATAACAAGGAATTATATACCTGCTCATACAAGTCTTCAAGCTTTTTCCTAGGAAGCTTAAGTTGTGCAACTTGTGGCAAAATTGCATCCCACCTTCCACTATTGATATCGGAAATAAATGTTTCAAGGCTATCAACTGTATTTAATGAGACCTGACACTCACTCTGTAGTGTCTGAAATGTTTGATTCAGTGAATTCTCTTTGCAGAACTGAAGCACAATTTTAATAACACTGAAAGAAGAGACGAATCAGGCTGCAATTGTTTTCTATTTAATGAACAATTGTGTAAAATATGTTGCAAGAATATTTAGAGCATGACAAAGATGAGAGGTAAATAAGAATAAGAAAATAGCATGATTTTAATAACACTGCAATAAGAGATAAATTAGGCCATAGTTGTTTTCTATTTAATAAATAATTGTGTGACACAACATATATGTGGCAAGAATATTTTGTGCATACCAAAGACATAAAAAGTAACACTGCAAGAAGAGACAAATAAGGCTGTAGTCGTTTTCTATTTAATAAATAATTGTGTGATACATCATATATGTGGCAAGAATATTTTATGCATATCAAAGATATATGAGGTAAACAAGAATTAGAAAGCATCCTTTATTTAATCCAAAAGATCCAGTTTAGCATGTCATAAATCTGTCCTCGCTAAATACTTCAAACGGGTATATGGATGTCCACAGTCCAGTATTTTAAAACCTGACCCAGTTCAATTTACCTAGAGCTCCAGCCACAAAAGGAATTTGACTTCCAGTAGGGAATTGGATTCTCCAACAGCATTGAACCATGTCCAAGTGTTTTTCCTGTGCATCCATCTGTGGCTCTTCATCATATTAAGTATTTGTAGATGCTATTAGACAGCATTTCTTGTCTTTTCCTAGACCTGTCAATTTTTAACACGACACGAACATGACACGATATAACTATATTTAGATTTACCATTATTGTGTCTCGTGTACTTATCGTGTCTATCCAGTAGACACGATTATTAAACAGCTTGTTTTCATGTTTAAGGTAAAAAATCCAATAAGTACACGATAAATACACGTTACCTAATCATGCATATAAATTATAACTTTCATTATTTTGAATAGTAGATGTTTAAGATATATTGTAGACTTGTGATATTAACATATGAAACAATGAAACTTGTGAAATATTATTGAATGATTGGTGTCATGATTTATCGATTTGTTTTTGATTTTTCTACGTGTACAAAACGTATAAATATTAAACGTATACTAAATATATAGTCGTGTAATAAACATGTAACTGTGTAATAAACGTGTATTCGTGTCAATCGGGTCTTTATCGTGTCAAAACGACACGATTTACTTAAACGTATACTTAATGGATCGTATCGTGTATACACGCTAACAAACAATTCGTGTTTGAATTTAATATTAGGTACACGATAATTAAATGAGTCGTACTTGGATTTAACATATACATATTAGTATACACGTTTATACACGACACAATAGATACACAACACCATAGTATCAAATGTCTACACGTGTCACCGAAATTTCACTTACACATATCTTATTTTTAATTTACCGACATGACTCCAATACGATATTGACATGGATTTTTTCTAAACAAATATAATTTTTTTTTTCTTGTTTCCACTGACACAATACTGACATACCGACATTTTTCCGACACGTGTCTTTTTCAATTTATCGAAGTTCAACACAAAACAGACATTTAAAACCATGTACGACACGATCCATTTGACAGGTCTATGAAACCTACACACTTTAGGGTTGTGTCTCTAGTGTTGGGTCGTATTTAGCTACAGTTTTCTAAAGCAAATACCTTTATTACCTCTTGTATCTCATCCTCCTTCAAATTCCTTGTAATCTGTATTCTCTATATTACCATTTGCAATCTCAACAACCTTCACATTCTTCCATAACTTGGGGGATATTGCTAGTTACCATCCAAGAGTCCTCTAAGAGAGCGTATAGTGTCTCCTCTACCGACCTCTTTGATTGCTAACTAAACTATGCTAGTGCAGATGGAGGAAACACAGGTTTGTGTAGAAGCAAACTAACAGAATCTGGAGGAAACAAAGCAAATTCCCATTGACTCCCTTAAATTCCTAGTGTTTGTGCACTTTTAAAAAAATTAGGATTCCTTTGGTTTCAATTGGATTTTAAAAAAGAAATAGGATGATACCACTTGTTTGCAAGCCCTTGGGTTGGAATTCCAAGGAAAAGTGAAGGGATGTTATGATCCTGCTCGATCTATAACCAGAGTGACTGCCTTGTACAGGGGAGGTCAATTTTCCTGGGAACAACCTATGTTGTTGGTCGGAGATGTGGCCTGGAAGACTCCGACAAGCTCATCAAAGGTGATGACAAGGGAGGAAGAACCTGTACCTCAACCTCTCTCAGTACGGAGGACAATGTTCCCTGTGATTGTGATATACAAAGAACAAATCATTGGTTTGGTACAACTACACAACCCGAGAAAATAACAAACATGACAACTGTCCAACAGCTACTGGTCCTAGTACAGATGAGGACCCTGCCACTAACAACCCTGCCTTTATTACAACAGTATAACCACCAGTTCTAATCCTACAGCCCAGATGCACTTCTAGAAGCTTCAGGTGTTTTCCACTGGAATGGACGGTGCAGATCCTCTTCTCCGACCTTCTACAGCTGGAGTTTGACAAGACTTAAGTGGGCTTGGGCCCACCAAAATTCAGGCTTGTATCAGAAAATTATGGTTTTTTTTGTATATTGCTATTAAACATGATATATATATATATATATAACATTATAACCTTTAATTTTTCATATTTTTAACACTATGAACTTCACATTTACGTATATACCCATCTAAACTTCACACTTATTGTGAGTGTAATAATTCAAACAAATTTGCATTCAGTTATTAGGTTATTTTCTTAACATTCTAATAAACATAAATAGTTACATATATACCCCTAGAAATTTATATTTACATATATACCCTTGTCAATTTGCTATTTCTACATATATAACCCTAATCCTTACATATAGACCCTCTATACAATTCACATATATCCCCCTTAAAAAGAGTATGTATGAAAATATTATAAGTTCACATGGGTATATATGTTAATAAGAAGTTTATGAATGCTAGTGCTTGAGTGAAGCAAGTGTTAGGGACATTATTGTAGTTTTCCATTCTAACCCTAGTCTTTACATGATGGGCCCTAGCAATACAATAATCTCTTTATCTTCTCCTCTTTTTGTCTTTACATGGTATCAAGAGCTAAGGTTAGGATTTGAAACCACCACAACTCCCTCACTCACTTATAGTCGCCACCAATGCTAGGCCTTCCTGTCACCACCATCAGGCCCTTCCTCTATTGTCATCACCACCATCAAGGTCTCCTTCCCCTATTGTCATCACCACCATCAAGGTCTCCTTCCCCCTACGCCATTGGCCTCTTCCCCTTCTATCAACGTTGGTGCCCTTTGCTTTTCCCATTGCCAACAACCAATGCTACCTAGGTTGCTGGTAGCTTGTTTTGGGTGTTGTTCTACAAGTCTATCGGAGGATTAAAAGTGTAAATTTAGCACACTTTGCTCCTTCAATTCCCTACTCATGATTTCTTAGTCATGGATTAAGGTCTTTCTCTACGATCCATCCATCGGGCCATTTTGCAACAACTCTCCACGCTTGATGCCTTGACATTGGTGTATCATATGTCCCATTTTTTTGCATCGGTTGATACCAGATGGCGACCTCCAATTTGACTCTGACTAACATTACTACTCAGTGCCCCAACTTGGAGTTCTTAATCATTTTACTAATCAAAGCTATGCTTCTTGAAGCATGGCTTTCCTGATACTTGTGAAGTCTAAAGGCTAGGAAACTCATCTTTCTAAGGATCCACCTGAGGACATTGATCTTTCTTGTGAGACGTAGAAGAGAGAGGATAGCATTGTTCATCTTTAAATGGTGAAAAACATGGTTCCTGTTGTCCTTGCTCGTGTTTGTTTGGTACCATCGACAAAGGCGATGTGGAACAAACTTACCTCTGCTTACTCCACTAGTTTCACTACTTCTAGAATTTATAAGTTATACGATAAGCTCTTTTACCCTTAATGAAAGAATCATGATCACTAAATGACTTACAAGTACCACAAAATCATGAACAAAATTGTGTTGCTTCGTCCCTTCAGCGATGACCATATTGTTCAACAATGCTACTTAAAAGAGATGTAGACTCTCCATTTCCTTGATAATCTTCTTTCACAATTCAGTATGACTCGTCAACAAATGGTAAGTGATACCACTCCTTTGGACTTTGGTACTAATATTATCCTATCTCGATTGCTATTTGTTAAGCGATTATTGACCACTACTACTCTATTTACGAAATCCTTGGAGCCGTCTCCATTTGTTGAAAGTTTTACTCATGTTGTCGCAAACTATGGTAGTGCACATACTTGTGGTAGGTGTGATTGTGGTGGTAGTCGTCGCACCTACCCTCTCTGTACTCACTATGGTCGGGAGAATCATCGTTCATAACGTTGCTAACAGAAATTCCCATATCTTCAACCTCAAGCTCATTTAGCTCCTACTATAGACACTCCTACTCCACCTTCTACTACTTAAGTGCCTACTGGTAACACCTTTATCTTTACTAGTAAGGAACTCGAGTCTATTGTTGCTCTACACGTAGTTTGACATCTATGGCTTCAGCTTGTACTCCCTCCTTAAATAGTGCCTTTGTGGCTACCAAGGGTGAGTAGTTTATCAACTCTGGTGCTATAAGTCACATAACTGAAGACAGTACATTATTTTTTTCCTTAGAGAAGTACAACCATATCCTCCCATTAGGACTATTAATGGTGCCTTCTCTCCGATTTGTGGGTCTAAGGTGGTTTCCACACCCTTTTCCCTCAAAGTTGGATAATGTCTATTATGTATCTCATTTCTCTATCAATTTACTTTCTATTAGTGCCTTGATGAAGATGTTGAACTATTGTGGTTTACTCTTTCCCTTAATTTATTACTTTCAGAACCTTCACACAAGGAAGAAGATTGCTACTAGAACTAAGCTTCGAAGGCTGTACTACTTAGATAACATCATCAAATCTACTTTTGCTCATGTTTTGCCACTCATAAAGTCTCTTTCCCACAGTGACATCATCGCCTTGGTCATCCATCAGTCCATTTCTTGCACCGTCTTCTGCTTGTTTTTCTTGCTATTTCTTTTATTTCTTCTTTTGAGTGTAAAGAATACCAATTTTGAAAGCATCATCACATTCTCACCTATATGTGACTGAAAAAGTTCCAACCCTTTTAGTATTGTATACTTAGTTATTTAGGGTCCTAATCCTCATCCTTCTGTTAAAGGTGGAATTGTACTTTATTATTTTTATCAATGATCATTCTAAATACACTTCAATTTACCTCTTGAAGGCTAGATCTCAAGTATTTTCTATATTTGAAGTCTTTTTCTAATGAAATAAAAACCCAATTTAGTGTTCGCCTCAAAATTTTACTAACTATTAATGCATTGGAATACATGAGTCATGACTTCTCTTCTTCTAATGTTGCTTATGGTATTGTTCATTAAATCATTTGTACTCATTCTTCCCATCAGAAGAATTTAGATTGCTGAAAGGAAGAATCATCATCTCCTTAAGGTTACTTGCACTCTTTTGTGTGAGATGAAGATTCTAATTTCATATTAACGACATGTTGTTTGGTCAATCATTTGCCATCGTCTATTCATGGTGGCAAATCTCTCACTTTTATGCTTTACCTCAATGATCCTTGGTTTCCTCTCACTCATAAGGTCTTCAAGTATACATGTTTTGTTCATGTCCATCCTCTAGGGCATGATAAACTCTCCCCTCGAGCGATAAAGTTTCTTGGATTACTCTCGTACCTAGAAAGGATATCATTGCATTGATTCATTGACTCATTAGTACATCTCAACTGATGTTACCTTTTTTTAAATCTACTCCATATTTCTCAGAAAATAAAATGACTCATCCTGAAATCTGAAGTCTCCTCCCCAAGTTCCTACTCCTTCCTTGGAAGCATCAATGTCCTTACCTATTATTCCTTATCTTATTAGGCCTTCACCACTTGCTATTCCACTCCACCTCCTCTCCCTGTAGTTCATATATACAAACGTCATCCACCTTCATAAGTTGTGGTTTTACTATGTACACCGATTTCCTCCACTCTTCCTCCCAAGATAGCATCTTCTACTCCAGAAGGTTCATAACTGTCACTGTTGACTATTGACCTCGACTTTCTCATTGTGCCTAGAAAATGTACTCGATGTTGTACTTAACATCCTATAGCAAATATGGCATCTTATTCTTTTTTGGGTACCACATGTTGAAAATTTAGTATAACTATGCCTTCCATTACTATTCCCAAAACATATCAAAAAGCTCTTATCATTCCTCAAAGGAAAGATACTATAGATACCTACTCTTCAATCTCATGACACATGGGACATAGTTGCTTCTTCAGATGTTATTGGCTACAGATGGGTGGTTATCAAATATTTAGTAAATAGGCAATTGACATATATAAAGTCTGACTTATTGCGAAGGGTTATACTTAGACTTATGATATTCACTTCGTTGACACTTTCTCTTATGACTTGGATTAGCTAAATTCATGTCATCTTCTATGTTATAGTAAGTGAAAACCGACCTATGTTCCAATTTGATGTTAAAAATAATCTTATTATGTTTATGAAGCAACCTTTAACCAGGGTATGTTGCTTATGAGGAGTCCAAGATATGACTATTGAAAAAGGAGATTTATGACCCAAAGCAAAGTTTAACAGCATAGTTTGACAAATTTAGCAAAGTTATTGGTGATATTGGCTTCCAAAAAGGTAATACTAATCACACCATCTTTGTGCACAAATGGGATACAAGTCTTGTGATTTTGGCTGCATATGTTGATAGCATCCTACTTATAATGGTGACACTAAAGGCATTAAAGAGCCAAAAGAGCATCTATAAAAGCGACAAAGATATGGATAAACCTTGCTACTTTCTTGACATTGAGATTGCTAAAAGTAATCAAGGGATTGCATTGAGCCAAAGAAAGTATGCTATGGCCTTACTACAAGAGATAGGTTTACTTAGACCAAAACAAAATCACACTCCAATGGCAAATAAGGTAGATCATTTGTAATCTAAGACCTTATTGTTACTTGATAACGTTTCTCGTTAGAGACGTCTAGTCAAAATTCTAATATATTTCATTATTACTAGGCCTAACATTTTATATGTTGTTGGTGTGGTTAACCCATTTATGGCTAAACCTAGGCAATAACATCTTGATACTGCAATGAGAATATTAGAGTATATAAAAGGATCTCTTGGCAAAGGACTACTATTCAAACTCAGATGCCAATTATATTGGTGATAGAAGTGATAGAAAATCTACATCTAAATTTTGTATTTTCCTAAGTACTACTCTAGTCACATGGTGAGGTATGAAGCAAATCATGGACTACTTATAAGCTTAAGTGGTTGAGAACACTCATGGAGGATCTTGAAGAGAGCTACATTACTCCCTACCTATATACTATAACAACCAAGCTACCATTTATATTGCACAGAATCTAGTCTTTCGTGAAAAGACCAAGTATATTGAGATGGATTATCATTTTATCACAACTTTCATCCCTTTTACAAAGGAGATTGCTAATATTTTCATCAAAGCTTTCACCGCTAATTTTACAAATATGAGTTCCAAACTGAGTCTTTTTTATATATATGCTTGAACTTAAGGACGTGTATTAGTGCTTGTGTGATGTATATGTGTTAAGGGTATTATTGTATGTTTCCATTCTAACCTTAGTCCTATCTAAGGACGATGAGCCCTAGCAATATAACAATCTCTTTGTCTTTTCCTCTTTTTATCTTTACAATGAATATTATAATGAATAAATTTTATGTTTATGTAAGGTATATATAAAAAATTTGCACTAAAATTAATTTATTTAATTATCATTTTTATATGAACTCAAACATTTCCATATATACTTCTAAATTTTTTTAGTGATAAAAGGCAAATTTCATTAAAACCAAATTGAAAAAGATATATAAGGAGACCTACCAAGAAAGTAGAGTCTCAATAGGATTTCCCAACAAATTCTAAACTTTATATTTACATATATTTCCTTGCAAATTTGTGATCATGAATGCAAGTTTGTTTTGTATGGTGTGTGTGCATGTGTGTGTGTGTATTTTTCATATGACGAGTGAATTTTTCAACTTTCCATGTTTAAAATAATATTCACATCATATTTAATTAATTTTTAGCGACTACACAAATAAGTATATTTCATTTGCCGACCATAAACATACATGTATCAAATTCTACCATTTTCTTGTGCATACACAAACATCAAAATTATAGTCACATTGAAAGCAGGTTCCTTTTGTTAATGCTTCCATTACTTTCCTTTTGACCATACTTATTAAGGCACCCACCTAGCTGCCAAGACGTTATAAGCAAGCAAGGTGTTCCAATGCCCCGCCACAAATTAATTTCCCATGTCCCTATTGGATATTCATTTAAATCTTGCTATTTGCTTATATATTTCAATGTCATAATGTTTAACTGTGTTTAAAATGGATATATCATTGCATAATTGCATATAATAATATAATATGTAGGAAAAAATGAAATTTCCTTTTTAAATTTAATGCCTATGAACCCAAGCACCCCAACTTACCACTTGGGTGCCTTGGTGCCTTGCTAATCTCGCTTTTAACCATAAAATATAGATACCATCAGTTCCAGCGGCACAAACAGGGCCTTAAGACTTTCGAGAAACATATAGTGCAGATTGTAGATCTCATATTCATGCCCAACAGATATTTGTCTTGCACTAAGGAGACCACATCCCTTTGCCTCTAGACACAGCCTTTCCATTTACAAATGAGCACTTTGTTTATAAAGTAGACCACCCAAGAGTTCGGGACTCCATCTTTCATTTTGTTAAAAGACTTCTTTCCAGATGATTAGGCATGGTTTTTCCCCTATCACAGTTATTCTCAGTTGCCCTGAATTAAATTTCTCCTGATTTGATTCCAATGGAAGAGACTAAAAGACATAAAATAGGGAGGTCGGTGAAGATAGCATTAAGCAAGATCATCTTCCCTCCTCCACCATCGGATGTTTCATTTTCCATTCATTGCACTTGTTCACAATTCTTTGAACCACAAGTTCTCAGTCCTTAATTTTAAGTTGCCTTGGATGAAGATGTGTCCAAGATACTACATGGGAAATTTTTCTACCTTGGATCCAAAATTCTTAGCCATTCTATTTACCTTCATATTGCTAAAAGTAATTGACAACCACGATAACACTTCTCATTTCTCGATATTCATCTTTAGACCTGAAGTGATCTCAATCCTCTTGAACAAGAAAATGACTACTTGTTGCTCCATTCTATTGATGCCTTTAAACCATCCCTTTAATAGAGCCTTGCTGCAGATATGACATAGGATGTTAGAGCCAATGATGAAGAGTAATGACCAAAGTGGGCCTCCTTATTCTATTAGCCTAATGGCATGTATTTGTCACCAACTCCATTTGAGAGGACAGAACACGACACTGTGGATATACACATTCTCGTCCACCATACCCATTTAACAGGATAGCCATGCATCTTGGGGAACAACATAGCAGAATGCCATTTCGAAACTAATCTCTGCTACTATTTACAATATTTGTTTTTAGACAAGGGGTTAGCAGCTCTACCACAAACCAACTTAGGGTTGTCTCCCCTTAATATAGGCAGTTGTTTTTCTACAATTATAGATCCAATAACTGTTATGGCCTTGATTTTAAGCAGCACAACTAAATCCCAAAACCTTCATCCAGGCAGGGAGCCTTCCCCCTTCACGTTCCTTAGATGCCCTGTCAATTTCAGGTTTTGTGAACCTTACTACCTTAGAAGAAGGAAAGCTGCTTGTTTTACATGAATCCTTCTTAGATAAGTGAAGACCCACTTTGAAGTCTGTTCCTTGATGTCTTGAAAGTCTCCTTATAGTGCTTATTCAAGATAAAACCAAATTGTTTCTAGTCACTATGTATCTCTTCCCCAGTTTTGCATTACCCAATGCAATCAATTATTCTCATGCTATTGGCCAGTTTGTGAGAAAGCAGTTGTTATCACCTTTTGATATCAAACTTAGGCGGAGCATTGCCTTCTATGAGTGAAAACTTTTCTTTTGTTCTACTGAGGGTATTATCCCATCTCCTTTCCTTGATTTTAGCCTTCTACCTAGGATTCCTGCCATATGGCCTTCTGTGCTTTTGCATTTAGATACAACCACGACTGCTTTATATTATGACAAAAAAAGTCATCTTCTAGTGTCCAAACTCTTTCATATTTAAATCAGTATCCTTTCTGATTTTAGTCTTCAAGTCTTATACCAGGGGCATCATTGGAACATGTCTATGCAGTGCAGAATGTCCCATGTTAAGATATTTGCCATTCTAGAAAGAGTTGGGTTTCTTCTAGTATTCTCCATGTAAATACCCCAATGATGATATCTATATCGATCAACTTTTCTTTCAATCAAAATCCAAAATGTCTATGTGAGAGTTAGTTAATTGGTTTTAGAACAGTTGGGTTAGTGGATATCCATTTATTCTAATAGGGTATTTGCTATCCCTATATATATGTGTAACTATTGATTAACAATAAGATAGATCCGTTTTTTATCTTTAAATTTACATTGTACCAGAGTTCAGAAAAAAAACCTAATTTTCTCCCTCTCCTCCACTTGTCGTCGGCCTCCTTGCCCCCACCAAGCTCCAGCCACCGTCGATCAACACAGCACCTCCGGTCGACACCTCCGCCCCCCTATATATATGTGTAACTATTGATTAGCAATAAGATAGATCCTTTTTTTTATCCCTAAATTTACATGGTACCAAATCTTAGAAAAAAAACCTAATTTTCTCCCTCCTCTCCACCCGTCGTCAGCCTCCTTCCTTGCCCCCGTCAGGCTCCAGTCGCTGTCGGTCAGCACAGCAACTCCGGCCAACACCTACGCAAACCCCCTCGGTCGAACTTCAACCGGCCTTCCAGGCCACCATTAGGCTGTCGTTCAGGCCAAAGCCGCCGGCCACTAGCCATCCCACCCCAGCCAGCCATCTGTCGACATCCAAGCCATTGTCTCTGGCCTGCCTGTCGTCCGTCGATCCCTCAACAATCTCCTGTCCGCCCGTCAGTCCTTTCCCAACCTTCCCGACGACAATTAAGGGCTCTTCGGCTCATGTTAGGCCACCAATGAGTCCCTTCGTCCCTTCTTGTTCATCGTAGGGGCAGTCCAACCCGTCAGGCCATATTATAAGCCTCTCTTTCATCTCAAACCTCTGGAGTGTGGATACATCAAATCCACATGTGATGAGCAGTCTCCTTCACGCATTTGGTATTTTTTCAGTTTATATATTAGTGTTATTCCTAAAATTCAGTTCGATATGACTTCCCATGATTCTTTAATAAAGCATATGAGTAGTACATCAGAGAAACTTTCTAGCCCAAACTATCTCTTATGTTCACAAAGCTTCAAAACCTTTATTTTGGCATACAAGAAACTTAAACACCTCATCCATCCACCTCCTGATGTGAAAGAAATCTGACACATATGAAAATTAGTTAGCCGATGACGCGACGATTATTACATGGATGGCGAACAATATAGAGCCTTTAATTGCACGAGAGGTTATGTAGTTGTGGCCGACGAAGAAGATATGGGACACCTTCCATCTAATATATGTGCATGAGAAGAATATATCTCGTGTCTATGAGATTTACGAGCAACTCTTCACCTTACAGCAGGGAGACAGATCGATTTAGGAGCACTTCACTGCTCTTCGTGTCCTACTTGATGAGTTAGACGTGTATCAGTCCTTGACAGTTGACATCACACGACTACGCCAGTATCGAGAGAAATTGACAGTTGTAGTTTATTTCTCTAGCTTGAATCTAGACATTAGCTCTCAGATCAGAGGTTAGGTGTTGAGAGTAGAGCAGATAGTGTTCTAAATCTTCAGACTATCTTCGCTAAGATTTTTCGAATATCTATAGCTACATCTCCTACAGTATCAAAGCCGTCAGTCCTGGCAGCTACTCGAAGTCGCAGTCGTGGTGGTTCACGAGACGGAAGTCGTGGTAGAGGAGAGAGTAGTGGACGTCCACGGTGTACACACTGTGATCGGTTGAGACACAAAATAAGCAAATGCTACGATATTATTGGTAGGCTACAGACGGCGAATGTCACCACAGAACCTCCCACTACTACAGCTACTTCTGAAGAGCAAACTTTTACAATTTCTCAAGCAGACTACGAGAGACTTCAACAACTAAAGGTCACGGATTTTGCAGCCACGGCTACTCAAGTACTAACGCTTTCCTTGCATCCAGGGATCTATCTTGGATTATTGATTGTAGTGCCTCCTCACACATGTCATGTACACGAAACTTGTTTACCCATTATCCCACTTGTCTAATTGTCGGTCTATGACAATCACCGATGACCGAACTTGTCCTGTCTCTGGTGAAGGGGTTGTTCAAGCCTCTTCACAATTGTCATTTGACAAAATTCTATTTGTTTTATTTGTTCCTGACTTTCCTGTAAATTTACTGTCTATTAGTGCTATTACCAAACAATTACATTGTTGCGTCACTTTCTTTCCCTTTCATTATACCTTACAGAATTTGCAGACGGAAAAGAGGATTGATTTGGACCGTGAGTAAGGAAACGGAATGTACCTACTGCTTCGTGATGATATACCTCAAGGACTAACCTCTGTAGCGTCTGCATCTGAACCTTCTTCCTTGTGGCACTACTGCTAGAGTCACCCATCATTTTAAAAGCTTCAGCAAGCCTTGCCTTGGTGTCCAGTATCGCAGTTTGAGTGTGAGTATTGTCAGCTAGGTAAGTACTATCGTGTTTCTTTTAAAAAATTGTCTTGTATCTAGTGCTACTACTTTTGAGCTGGTTCATTGTGATATTTACGATTCGTCTAGAGTTCATTCTATTTTAGGTCATAGATATTATATAATTTTTATTGATGATTTTTCTAGAGTCTCCTGGATATATTTACTCAAAGATCGTAGTCATATCTATGATGTATTCAAAATATTTGTGATGAAAATAAAAAATCAGTTTGATGTTACTCCTAAAGTTTTACGTACTGACAATGCACTTGAGTTTGTTTAACATAAAATTGTTTCGTATTGTGCTTCATTAGGTATTCTACATCAGACATCCTATCCACACACCTCCCAACAAAACAAAATTGCAGAACGTAAACACAAGTACATTTTGGATGTCACTCGTACTATCATGGTTCATATACATGTCTCAAAACAATTGTAGTCTGATACAGTACTTATAACTACTTACCTAATCAATAGAATGCCTTTTGCACCTATTGAGGGAGAAATTCCCCTCCGTCGTCTTAAATCTGAATCCAATCTATTCAGTTTGACTCCTAGAGAGTTTGAATACGTGGCATTTGTCCAAGTTCAGTCTCCTAGTCTTGACAAGTTGTCTCCTCGGTCAATAAAGTGTTTTTTATTGGGTATTCTCGAACTCAAAAAGGATACCGATGTTTCCACCCTCCCATTAAGTGTTATTTTGTGTCAACTGATGTCACCTTTTTTGAGTCCACATCATATTATGAAGCATTGCCATCGTCCAGTGTGTCGATTCCACTTCCATTGATTATTTAGTTGCAGGAGGATAATGCTCAATGTCATTCCAATTTACCACAAAATGCTCCTCATCCTTTGCAAGTTTATCAACGACGACAACATGCCCCGGTGCCTCCCACCACCGAATTATTCTCCTCTATAAATGCAAATTCGTCCACTAGTTCCTCAGATCTACCCATTACTCTACAGAAAGGTACCCGTTCTTATACAATCCATCCTATCTCTCATTTTGTCTCTTATAATTCTCTTCACCCTCGTTTCCATAATTTTGCATTGTCTCTTACTTCTCAGTCCATTCCCAAGAATTATCAAGAGACACTGTCCTTACCTCAATGAAAAGTTGCTATGGATGAGAAGATACCTGCACTCACTAGTCGTGGCACGTAGGAACTAGTGACTCGCACTACTGAGGCTATAGTAGTCACCTACAAATAGGTCTACTCCATCAAATACAAAGCAGATATAATGCAAGACTAGTGGCTCGAGGCTTCATTCAAACATATGAAATATATTATAAGGAGACTTTCTCACCAGTTGCTCGTCTTAATTCTATTTGGGTACTTCTTTCACTAACCATAAATCACTCGTGGGAGATGTGTCAGTATGATGTCAAGAACGCTTTCTTATATAGGGATTTGGTTGAGTCTTTCTTGACAGAGCAACCTCCAGATTATATTGCTCAGAAGGAGAATTGTGTGTGTAGACTCAAGAAAGCAATATATGGCCTCAAACAAAGTCTCAAAGCTTAGTTTGAGAAGTTTAGTCAGATTGTTCTAGCTGGTGAAATTCAGAAATGTGCAGTGAATCACTCAATTTTCTTCACGAGGACAACTGATTGATGAGTTATTCTGACTGTGTATGTAAATGACATACTTGTGACAGACACGGACATGCAGAACATTGCAGAGATAAAAAAATATTTGCACACTCATTTTGTGACAAAGGATATGAGAAAGCATCGATATTTTCTTAGGATTGAATTCGTTTATGCACATAACAAGAAAACACTGTCACAATGGAAATATGTTCTGGATCTCTTACACGAGACTGAACTTTTAGGATGTAAACCTGAGAACACTCGAATTGAGCAAACACCTGTTTTTTGGCACAGCAGTTCTGAGTTGCTGAAGGACCTTAGTAAGTACAGAAGGCTGATCAAGAAACTTATCTACCTAACTGTGATTCGACCTGATATTTCATATGCAGTTAGTCTTTTGAGCTAGTTCATGCATAAGTCCAGGAGAATGCACTGGCTGGGAGTCCTTCGTGTCCAATCTTATGTGAAAGGTGCACTAGAGAAAAGCTTAGTCTACAAGAAAAATAGTCACACCGAGATTGTAGCTTACTCAGACTCAGGATATGTAAGAGACCAAGGAGACAGGAAATCCACAGTTAGCTTCTATACATATGTAGGAGCCAATTTGGTCACTTGATACAGCAAAAAGCAGAATGTTATGTCACGATCCAATGCAGAAGCTGAGTACAGATCCATCACTCAGACAACTTGTGAGATGATGGATAAAGTCATTATTGGAGCAGTTTGGAGTTGAGGTCGAGGTTTCCATGATCATGCGGTGTGACAATCAAATAACCATTTTCATTGCAAACAATCCCACTTTCCATGAGAGAACAAAGCACGTTGAAGTTGATTTTCATTTTGTAAGAGACATGGTTATGAAGGAGATTATCTCTACTCTTTATACTCAGTCTTCTGAGCAGCTAGCAGATATATTCACAAAAGACATGAATGTTGGGATGTTTGAGTCATTGTGTGACAAACTAGGCATGGTTGATATGTATACTCCAGCTTGAGGGGGAGTGTGAGAGTTAGTTAGTTAATTGGTTTTAGAGTAGTTGGGTTAATGGATATCCATTTATCCTAATAGGGTATTTGCTATCCCTATATATATGTGTAACTATTAATTAGCAATAAGATAGATCCTTTTTTTATCCCTAAATTTACAGTCTACATATGACAAGTCGCATGTCATGACAGGAAGCTATAATATTTTTATAATTTAAATTTAATATCAGATGTTTTAGTTAAAAAATGTTTAGCCAATTAGTTGGCAATATGGTCACCAATTTATGTATAAGTAGTAACCTTACACCAAAACCAATTTTGCTTAACAAATTTCAGAACCTTGGGTACATCAAAACTGCATAATACCTGTGAAGTAGTGGCTTCAGGAAGCAAGACTAACCCAATAAGATACAGATTTGAGTATTGTATTAGCTCCTTTGTCAAATTTTCCCACTTTAAACACAACCTATGGACAAAATTTTCCAAACAAGTGACCACTAGTCTTAACAGATATATCCACATTAAATAACATCATTTTTCTAGTATTGATAGATATTAAAGAGCATATGCCTCAGCAAAAAATAATCAAAGGGTTATAGTTCTTGTTTTTCTTAGGCCCCATTTGGTAATAATTATTCACTCTAATGTATTTACAATAAGCTAGTTTGGATGAAAAAGTTGAACCAAACAAGAAAGAAAACGCCTGCTTATTGAAAAACGCTAGCGTTTTTCAAATATGTAAAACTCATAACATACACCAAAAATAAAAGGCTAATTGAGAGAGCTTTTTTGAGAAATGCCAACTTTTTTCTAATTTATTTCTTATTTTATCCTCTTTGAAGGAACAAAATTACAAAAAAACCAAAACACAAAATACAACTCAAACCCTCCTTTTCTCTCCCATCCCAATCTCTCCCTTTCTCTCCCATTCACCCTTCTCCTTTTTTCACCTCAGCAGCACAGTTGTAGGTGGGGAGTCCATTTTGAGGAAGAGACCGTTGATGACGATGGCGTCGAGAGAGGAAGTCTTGTCCCTCAAGTACGTATTGAGGACCTCCCTCCTCAACATCCCGATGTACTCGTACGGCTCCAACATACGCCCGATGTTGACGGCAACGTTGGACGGTGAGATCATCTTCATCTTCGTCACTCTCCAGTCAATAATGTCGAGCGGGATGTCAAACTCCCCCACCATGCCGAGCGGGATCGCACCGCCACAAGGCTTGCAATTGTCGAGCTTTCGTTTGATGAGGAACGTCTCGACACCACCTTTCGTGAGGGTCTCAGCAGTTGCTCCGCCAATTAGGCCTCCACCAATGACAACCACGCGGATCAGGCGACCTGGGAGCTTGGGGCTCAACCTGAAGGCACAGATTTGGGGGGACTAGCGACGGCGACAAGGGAGGAGACAAGTGGAAAAGGAAAGGAGCTGGCGTGACTTGGTGAGGGACTGGCGAAGGCCGACAAAGGGTTTGACATTGCCAAAGGAGGTGGTGGTGGAGATCATCTAAGCCACCATTTTTCAAGAAGGGCGGTGGTGGATGATAAGGTTGATAATAAGGTTGTTCAAAGATTTCCTAATTCTTATTTATCAGGAATTTTGTGACATACATGTACATCATTTGTCCTTATTGTATTGAATAATTTTGCAAAATGTTATGGCTATAGGAGATATTTGTGTAATTTATGGTAGATATTTGTTGATTTTTTTTGCTAGAAAATTTGTTTTAATGCAATGTCATAAAAATGTTCAAAAGTAGCTATTTCATATTATGGTTGCTTTTTTGCATGGGCCATTTGATATTATAGGTTGACATACATATGAAGGGTAATTGGTCATGTCATAGAAAAATTGCACTTCACATGTTATTGCATCCAAACAAGATTATCCCATTGCAGATAAGCTCCCAAATAAGCTCTCAAAGGAAGTAACTTAAAAAAAGCCAGCTTTTTCAAATACACTTAAGAGAAAAAAGTGTTACCCAACGCTACCTTAGTTCGGATAAAAGAATACACGTGACCTAGAGGTCACCGTCCCCAAGCATGGCAAACAGACAGATACAAGGAAAAGAACAAGCACTTGGCATTCGAGAAACCCATAAAAGCACGAAATGTAAGATAATTAAAAAAGCAAACAGAGAAACACGGAAAGAACGAAGAAGAGAGAGTACGCAACACAATCTCCATATTCCGCAAAACCTCCCCATGTGAAAAGCAAAGTTTGGACCTTTACCATCCCAAACAAGCAAAAGAAGTGGGTTTTATGCGGGATTAGATGAAGATAAATCAAAAAACCTAGAAATCCCCACTCCGCAGAGTCTCCGGCTCCCACCCCATCAATGCGAAACATTAGCACAATATCTCAGATAGAGAGAGAGAGAGGTATCTTGGTAGCGTACTCTCGAGCTTCGATCTCGAGGGCAGACATTGCCGGGGACCAAAGCGGGGCTGCTCTTCTTCTTCTTCTTCTTCTTCTTCTTCTTCTTCTCCTTCTTCTGGTTCCTCGACGTCGACGGAGGAGGGACTTTGAGCTGTGCGCAAGGTTTTAGCAGCAAATGGTGAGGACTCGAGACTCGAGACCCGACGGATGGGGTTGATGGGTTCGGGTTGCATCCAGACTGCAGGTTGCAGTTGGATCCGGTTTGCGGGTTGCACTGTTTTTCTGGTACGTATACTATCGCAGGAAATTTATCCGTAAACGTCCGATCAACGGTAGTTTTAATCTAGACGGTATGTTTTTGATCAGACGGTTCTGGTGAAACAAACGAACGTTGCTTCCGACAGACGCCATTGCGTACGGAACAATATGTTTCCCACCTTAACTCTTGTAGGGTGTATTTGACAAACCTTAAGTCAATCTATATGAAACACACTACATTCATCGATATGTTGTCGCTAGTCTTGAAATTGGACGACATGATAAATCTTGATAAATTATAAAATATTAGATTCCAATTTAGATGTCAACTCACATCGATTGTGTCAACTATATTGGTCGACTTAGTGTAATTTTTACACTGAATTGAGCCCATATTAGTGACACATCTTTTAACATGTACGACTTAGGCTGTGTAAATTTGAATCCTTTTCTTTTCTTATCTCTTCTTTCCTCCTTATTGTAAACATGTGTTACTATTGCCAACATCTCTCGAGCATAGTCTACTGTCTCCTTTGATCATAATATTTTCTCTTCTTAAATCTTTCTCAACTTTTTTCTCTCCTTACGATATAATACATGAATTTACATACAATCTTTGCCTTTTTTTGGTGTTTCATGTAAATCTTAGGTATAAACCTAATAATACTTAAATCTATCGTAATACATTGATCTAAGGTTTTTTCATGCTTTTTTTGTGTTTTGATGTTAATACCTAAGATCTTTGCCTTTTTTTGTTTTTTCATACTTAAATCTTAGCTTGATATTACATAAATCTAACCTAAAAATACATAGCTCTTAGGTTTTTCCCATTAATTTTTTGTATTTTGATATTAATAACTTTATATTACATAAATCTAACCTAATAATACATAGATTCATCCTAATAATCCAATAAAATAATTAAAAATTAGTAAAATCTTAATTAAATAAAATAATAATAAAATGTTTATAATTTTTTTAAAAAGCAGAATGTTTGGTAAATAATTAAAAAATCAAGAAAAATTTCTAAAAAGAATAATTGTAAAAAAATAAGAAAATTTGCAAAAAATCCAAAAATATTTGAAATTGATTATTTCATTAAATTAATGATAATTATCTTTTGTTTTCAACCTTCATAATTTCAAATTCTTCAAGACCTGAAAGTAATAGAGGTTGTAATGATGAAAAGACAATTAAATCAAACGTTCCAACTTAGTTATATACATATTCTATTGACAATGACAAATAATAAGCTAGAGAGAGAAGTAGAGTGAGAAACTCTAGTGACTTTGAAGGGCAATTTTGGGTGATCTCTCTGGAAGCACTTCTATGGGTGGGATTTCAATTTGCTACAGTGCTCTCTTACTTGAGGCACTCTCGTGGGAGCACTAGACGTCGCCAGTGAGCTGTCGACTAGCCGGTTTCACTGCTTTTAATAAGGGTTTAGAATCTCTATCCTTTTGAAGGGGGGATTCTCTTCTTTTACTGGTTGTAGTTGCTGGATTGGTCTCTTCATTGTGTCCTGTAATTCTGGAGTTTTAGATTGGGGTAGATTTCATCTATTTGCTTTGTTTTCGATTCTAGCCAGAGTAGTTCCGGCAAGCTACCGAAGATAGGGAAGAGTCTGAAGGCGAGAAAGGACAGTGAGAGAAATGAGGGTGTTAGGTCTGTACTGTCTAACAATGAGGCTGCACTAGAGGGATAGGAATCACGTCAGGTGCAGCATACTAGGGAAATAGTGGGAGAATTGGCGTGGGAATTTCAAAATCAAGAGGGAGTGTCTGAGAAAGGTGGGAAGGCGGAAGGCGAGAGTTTCAAAATCTGAATGGGGGATCAAAAGGTGGTAGTAGGGATGTTTGGCGGGAGATTCAAGTTAATTTCTCACATGGGGGTGTGGCTATAAAGGAAGCAGCTGGCAAGGAGGATCCAAATTCAAATTTGAATGCAAATTTGAAATTTGGCACAAAACACAAGAACCAGAGTGCTACAGGGTGAACGAGTACCGTTAGTGGGGCCTTTAGGCCTAATCCAAATGCTGGCGAGAAAGTACGAGGCACTGTGGAGGGAAATGTCGCTAACCATGTGAGTACTACCAGTGGGCCCACTGTACAGTCCATAGTCATAGCTAGTAGGAAAACAAGTGATGGCACGAGCAATACGAAAGTAAGTTCCAGCTTCAAGACTGATGGTTCAAGAGATACTGAGGATAACCAAGTAGAAACAGAAGCTGAGGATGATGAGGAGTTTGAAGACACTATTGAATCTGATGGTGGGGAAGATGAGTTGGAATTTGACTTTTCTGATGAAGGTGAGGATGCTGCTAAAGACTCCAAGGGTAACACAACTAGTAAGGCTTCCTCTCTACAGACCCCTCGAGATCTTAGGGGGGCTCAAGGGACTAGGGGAAGACTTTCTGGCATTCCTTTCAGGGGGGGTTGTGGCACTTGTGGTCGGTCTTTTAACCACCAGTGCCCTTCCCAATCTGTTTCCCAACGACCTCCTTCGACACGCATTCCATCAACCAGGTGGGCTAATTTGGTCGTAGGGAATGCTCATGAGAAAGAGGACAAACTTCTAACCCACTGTGACATAGGGCTGGTTAATGGAGAAAGGATGGTGGAGTTTGATTCAGAGGACATTCAAGATGCCCTAGATAGGTGGAACATTGTTCTGATGGGCTATGTGATTGGTGCAAACCCAGTAGGTAGAGGCCTCCCAAGATATCTTCGATGGCTTCAGGGAATAGCCGAGATAGTTGATGTCAAGCCCAGAGGAAATGGATATTTCTTGTTTCAATTTTCTTACCCTGCTGATTTGGATAAGGTCCTTGAGGGCAGACTGTGGTTCATAGTTGGACGACCCCTTATAGTGCAGAAGTGGAGTGCTAACTCATGTTTTGAAGTAGGACAACTGAAGATGGTACCTATGTGGGTTCAGTTACCTAGACTCCCTTTTTAATTTTGGTTGGGGAGAATGTTCAGCAAGATTGGAAGCTACTTGGGGAGACCACTGATGATGGACAACAACACTATGGATGCCCCTCCTCGTCTTGACTATGCTAGGATATGTATGGCAATAGGAATGGACTTTAATTTTCCTACAAGTATTCCCATGTTTAATAGGGCTACTAGGAAGGTCGAGCATATCAAAGTGGATGCTGAATGGAGTCGACTCAATGTCATTATTGTCACACCTTTGCACATGATGACAAAAGCTGCAACAAGCATCCATGAGCTTAAGACAATGGCAAAGAGGTAGTGAGCAGCTAGGCGCAGAAGACTGGAGTGTTGATTTCAATAAGAAGGGGTGAGCTAGCACTAGAACAAGTTGTAGCCTCACCTCAGCAGATGCAACAACATCACCAAAAGCAGCCAATGGCTAGTGCTAAGGCTAGGAGCAAAGTCAAAGGGAAAGCACATAGCTCTCCTAAGGGCTCCGAAGGACGCACAGTAAATGACTCTCCAAGGGTTAGGCCTCGTCATAAGGGCTTTGATGGGGATTCTTCACATTAAAAGTCTGGCTTGGGGAGGGTTATCACCTTAGGGAATTTTGTTAACTTTCCAACACCAGAAGATGCTCGTGGGAAGATGTAGAGTCAGAGGAGTAGGGCTGGATCTGAAGGTGGGCAACCTCTTGATCATTCCCCCTCTAAAAGAAGATTGTCTCCTAGAATGTTCGAGGTGCAAAGTCAGGTGGCTGTTGGGTTATGCTTGTCGAGAAGATTGGAAAAGGGACCTTTGATGTTGTGTGTTTGTTAAGATTTGGACTCATGATTTAATCTAGAGATTTGTAAATTACGTGTGGCTTGGTGCTCAGTTCATTCATAATTTGGACAACGCTGGGGGTGAGAGAATATTGGTGTAGACACCTCGATTTTGAAGTCACTTGGCAGTAGGCTCCTCCGGTTGATGCTCTGGTCGCGACCACCCAAATCCTAGCCCACACAAGCCTAATTAGACCCACACTAGCCCACTTTGACCTGATTTCACTTAAAACTAAACAAATTAAATTAAATCCACTTAAAAGCTAATTAATCAAACAAATAATACCCTAATCAAGTAAAATTCATTTAAATCCAATTAAAATCCAATAAAACCCTAAAACCCACTTAATCCAATTAAAATCCATTATAAA
>JAMKQA010014269.1:0-35728 GCA_024699735.1 Posidonia australis
ATGCAAAATAATCTCCATGCTAGTCTTTGCTTTTGTTTCTAGCATAAAGCTTGCATAAGTTGTCTTCTTTTATCATTTCTTTGCACATAGCTTTGCCATGCACCTTTATGTTTTTGCACATAGATATATGCCTATGGTCAACGTTTACATGCACTCTGATTGCATTCATCCAGAACATGTCAATGCTTTGGCATTTTGCATGCTTTCATACATGAACCCATCAACTTATTTTAATTCTAAATGCATGATTTACATGATGATTTTCGATCATATGCATCCCCATCATGTTTTCAGTTCTTAATAATGGCATAAACCCATCTGCATTAGCATGAATCACCCTTTATCTCTGCTGGGGTGGATTCTGGATCAGATTGCAGTCTGATCCAGACTCCCTGGGGTGCATCACTCAGGCGCACCCAACCAGCGCATCTATCTGGCGCATAAAGCAGGCGCGCCAAACTGGCCAAAGATCAGATCACTTGCATTTAGCACCTTTGTTTGCATGGCTTTATCTGAGATTTTGAGTTCGATTCTTTATGATTGATTCTCTGATGTGTCATGATGACACCTGCATGCTTTTCAGTCTTATTTGGATGGTTTTCCGTCTGTTTTCTTCATTTGATATTCGGTTCTAGGCTGAATCTGGTAGGCCGATTGCACCTTACTCCTTTGTGGAGAACCTTGTGCATCAACCCATGATCCAGTGGCCTGACTGGATCCTACATTCTTCATCTAGATTAAATAGGTTGGGTCTTGTGTGAGGCTACTGGCCCTTGAGCACAAGGTCCATAGTCATTGCATTGGCATTTCTTGCACTTTTGATACATGGTTTTTCTAAGTTTTGCAGAATGATTTCTACTGCATACCTTCTCCAGAGTGCATCCTCTGATGTTTTGGCTTTGCATGGCTTTTTATTTTTCCCTCAGCATATTCTACTGGCCCACATAGACGCACATAGGGTGCGCACTAGACTGACGCACCAGTCTGGCGCACCAAACAGGTGCAGTGGCCTGTTTTCACTAGCACACAGCATGTTTTTCATGTGTTTTGCTTGCTTTCTTGACCCGATCTGCTTCTGGGTTTTTCTTTGGTTTTCTTCCTTGATGCATTAGGAAGGCGCACCTCTGTTTTCAGCAGTTTTCTTGCATTATAGATTGCATTTAGGCATATAGAAAGCAAGGATGAAAACTCACTCAAGATATTAAATCTTTGATCTTATATGCAATATTATTGCATCGACACTTGACCCAGCATACGAGCGATATTTCTGAACATTAGGACACACCCCTACACATCATGCACCTATACTTAGACACTACACGCATTAGCATGGCATGGCATATCGCCCTCGGGCATACAGCAAAAGGCTGCAAAGCCGACATTCCATAAGCAAAAGAGAAACCAATAGAAGACTGATTTATCGGGCGTACGATGGTGCCTAACACCTTCCTCGTACGTAACAGGGATCCTTACCCACATTTTTGGTTTGCGCAGCCCCATTTTTATTTTCTCCGCATGATTTTTCATGTGTTATATGGTTTTCCTCGTCTTCCATTTGAATAGACTAGGTGGCGACTCCTGCATTTTGCATTTTTGCATTATTTTATTTTTTTTGCCGTGACTTTGCCGACTTTGGCACACACATGATATTTGTTGCCACCCTTGACAGCATGGTTACACTATCATTTTCTAATAATTTCTTGCCTTCTACACTTTGGTTTGGAGGTGCGTACCTTAATAAGACCTTCGGCCCAACTCCTGCCACCGGCCACCCGTGAGCCTCCAAAGCCTCCACGACCCTTGGGACGACTCCCCAGAGCCACACACCACCGCCGCATGCCATCAAGCACACCGAGCAGAGGGTAGACAAGGAAGGAGATCAGGGAGAGACAGAGGGGAGGGAGAGGGGCGAGGCAGGGGAAGGAGAGAAGGAGGGTGGGGGTGAATGAGGGAGAGTGGAAGGGAAGAAGAGAACGAGTGAGGGAGGAGGAGTGGTGCTCGGGAAGAGGACGACAAATTGGAGAAAAGAGGAGGAGAGGTGCGACGGAGGAGGTTGACGGGTTGCAGTTATATACACGCCGATGGTGGTAGTTGCATGCATGCATGCACAACGTAACCACCAGCCTTCCGCACAAGCCAGCAACCAACCACCCCAACTCGCTCCCACCAACTAGCCAACAAACGTGGGTCCCACACGGACCCACACCCGGGCCCACAAGCACAGTGCCACAATGCACAGTGCCAACCATGCACAGGAACATAGAACTAGAAGCCAGCCCAAAATCACAAAATCTTACAAACGGGTCTCGGAACAATAACACCCATCCAGGAATAAATTCATTATAATGTAAATAATTACAAAATAAATTTATAAGTATTACAAAGATATAACCTTCTAAACCACTTTTTTAGGTACCAACTAGGAAAAACAATTTAAATTTGATTCACTCTTAAGCTCCCTTGTCCTATTGAGCTCGATTCTTAGGAGCCAATGTCTACTTGATTTTAATTTAAGCTTAGGTCAATACTTTATGCTTGATATTATTGTTTTTTAGTTAAGGAAGAGTGATGAAATCCCTACCTTATCTTGTACTATAGGTTATGCCCTCAGGTATTTTGATATATGATATACAATCAATGATGCACAAACAAGTTGTTCTCTCCTACAAATTATGTACTTTAATAAAATTAAGAAATTAAGAGAACAGCACGTACCTTTCCTCCAGCAATCTCCAACAATAAATATAAATTTCAAAAATAGAAAATCTATATCTAGATACAAAAGATATTATGCATGTCCTAGAAAGTAGGTTTCTATCTTATCATGAATTTTTGAATTTAAGTTCAACTTTAAATAACTCTCTTTTTTTTTAGTTTGATATCAAGAAAATTCCAACAAAATATATGAAGCAGGTAACAATTGGGATAATCTTGAAAAATTCAAGAAAAATTATCAAAATTTTAAGAAGTAAAGAACTTACTTGGACTTTTTTTTTCACTCCTCCAATCCTTATTTTATACACTTCAAACCAAAATCAAAAATATATTTTATTTTCAAAGTTTTTAGATAAAATGAAAAAAAGAGAAATAACTAATAATAAATCAATGTTATGAAACACTATTTTCCGACAACGACACCAAAAACTTGATATGTACGTCTTAATTAACCGTAAGTGCACGACGTACATGATAGCACGTCGGCAAGTACGGGTCAATCCTATAGAGAAGAAAATTTCAAAAACAAAAATTAACTATCAATTATTGAAAAGACTTAAGAGAATTGATGTTTAAAAGTTAGAATTAGACTATCAAATTGTAATCAAATTAATTAAAACCTAGGGTTTCGAATTCTTTATGTGAAGTTGAGAATGCATGATTAAATCTACTCTATCTCTTGTTTTAGATCTTAATATTTGATTAAATGATTTTTACCCTAACAAGCATACACTACATCATAGAATATCAAGTAAGAAATAAAAACACATAGAACCAAATAAATCAAATGATGTACGATAGATCCAAGATTATATACATGACCCCTAATTCATTCTTACTTAAGCATAGGCTAAAAAAAGTATTTCAATATTAGCCTATCAAAGTTTATTGCATGATGAATTATCTATGTAATATACATCTAATCTACTTAATCATAGCAATAAAGCATAAGAGAAAGAAAAACTTAATCATAACATCCCAATTCACATAAACTTCATCTCAACCTTAGAATTAAAAGCTTAGCTACTCATGATGATGTAATAACATAACAGAAAAGAAAAGGAAGATGATGTAATAACTTAACAGAAAAGAAAAGGAAGAAAATGTATCAAACATTATTAAAAGAAAAGCTAAATCTTTATTGATATAACCTAGAAGTTACACAAGAAAAGGTCCTGGAGTGAGCACCAGAAGGAGATGAAAAAGCTTCAACTTGATTGCACCCAACGTTCCCAAAACTCCTACCTAGAAACTCCTCCCTTACAATACAATATTGGTCTTTTTATAGACCTACAAGTTCATACTCTACATCGTAAATAAATCTGATAGTATTTACAATTTCTTAGATTTGAAAACAAATAAGGAAGAGGAATATTTCAAAATCTTGGAGCATTAGTGTTGATCTTTTCAAAATTTTGATTCCATTTTTGTTATCCATCATATCTTGATGATTCGATCATGCATTTGGAAATATTCTTAGGAGATTTTATTTTGAAATCCTCGCAAATCTTTTGGAGATCTCAATCTATTCTTCTAGAAGCAATCCTGATTTGTGCATTTTCTCTTCCATTTATTTCAAACCTAAGTTTCTACATACATTGCATAAAACATCTTCAAGAAGCATTATTTATATACAAAATAGATAAATATGGTACATAAAATATGTAACAATAATATGCTCATTGACTTCCCAAGCTATAAAAATCCCAAGCCACTCTCGAGTCAGCATCAAGCACAGTGGCACTTCACACTTGTCATTTTCTAAGCAACATCTTCAGGGCCTACCGAGCCCCACCCAATAATAATAGGTCTTGCCAATGAAGGCATGTTGGTCTCCAATCAATTGTAGTGGTGAGACTTCCAAGATACCCCTCCTACAAGATTTCTTGATAGAATCATATCTCGAAGACATTACTACACTTGCAATAGTCGCCTTTACTACACTTGCAGTAGTTGCCTGCAACACTCTACGCAATCCTAGAGACTCTCGAATAGAGTGCCAAGGAGATCTTCCATAAATCTTGCCTTGCAACTTTCCTGACATCACTGCCCACCTCAAAAACTTATCAAATGATAGGTCGCTTCTCTACATACAGAAGTGTGCAACTTTTCTCTAACAACTTACTTACACACCACTCCTTCCCAATTTTGGGACATGCACCACCACCTTTCTTCCACCTCCACTCAGTAGGAGAGCTCCACATCATGCACTTTGAACCTGCAACACAACCACCAACACCAAGGAGGTACCCATTGCTTGCAAATCCCATCTACTCTCTCCTTCGATCTCATTTGCTCACCAAAGCTCTGAGATCTCTCTCGATATCACCCACCTCTTTCTGGATTGAGATCTCTCCCTCGAGGATCTCAACTCTTCTTCCTAAACTTGATCTTCCCCCACTCTCTGACGTGGGCATCGAAGCGTCCCTTACCTATGCCCGAACGTCCTCCCCCTGCACCCTCTTTCCTGTCCACAAGCCCAAGCAAGACTGTCGTGACCACCACTACCCCGACGTTGATGCTGTGAAGATCGCCATTGCCTTTGGAAGGCCTCAGATTGCCCTTTTGGGCCCAACTTTCTAGTTGTGGGCTTCACACCCTCGTCCACCATCACTCCTCCACAATCGACGTGCATGCTATCACAATCAAAAGGGGGCAAGATTAGTTGGCACCATCTATGGGAGCATCTTGTCATGCGTTATACGTTAATTTCAATCTCAACCATCACATCTCACCATAAAGCCTTCCATCACCCCCAACCACCTGCTACATGCTTCATTAGCATTACCCGTATCCAAAGGTGGCACTAAGATGATCAAGGGGCCCTTTGTCCAGAAGATAGCCAAGCAAGCAAGGATAAGGGTACATACCTCGCTGCAACGATAGTGGATATCCAAAATCCCCCATCTTACAGAACTTCACATCCGTTCCCACACTCTCATGTCAAGATCTCAAGTGTCAGCAAATCAACCCCCAAGGCAATAACAGGGGCTAGGACAGAAGCAAAGCCACTACCATTATATGCCTACTAGAGTTGTTCCTCCTGACAATATGCCTAAGGGTTACTCTACCCTTAAGGAGAAGTGTTGACCTGAGATGAGCACTGCTAGCAACATGGATCAGGGCCCAACTAGGAGCAACCAAGTTGTAAGCTTCATATGACTATGCCCGAAGATCTAGCTTTCCCTTGTACTCCCTGGCAAAGTTGCAACCTCCTATGTTTGTACTAGGAGTTCTAGTTGTTCATTTACATTCTCCTTGCAAATTGTAATCCGAGATACGTCCCATGTACTCATACACTCATAATGAAAGATTTCCAAATCTCGTCATCTTCTTGGGAGACCCTATTTGGTGGGCTGTCCTTGTTAGCCCCCTCTCTTTTTTTGTTCGTCGAGCAACCTCTCAACGACCCTAATCATTCTACGAGTAGCCTTTGGGTCACAACCCCCATCATTCGATCAAGTAACCTCGCATCGACATCAACAATCATTCAACTGAGCCATCCCTCCTTGCAATCTGGTTGACCAATCATGCACAACCTCCTATCAATCTATTGTCGCTCGACGACAATTCTCATTCGGTGAGCATAGCCTCCCAATGCCCCTCATCAATTCAGTGAGTAGCCTCTTGATGACTGTCCTTGCCTGTTGAGCAGCCTCTTGACGATTTTCCTCGCCTAATTGAGCAACCTTATGACTCTTGTCATTTGGTTGAGCTCGGCCTCCCGACAACCTCCCTCACTTAGCCAAGCCTACCTTCCAGTGAGGGCAAGTCATGTTTTTTCATTTGTTAGGGTATCTTTCTAACCAGACTACGATTCATAGATCACTCAACAATCGACTCTACCAGCCCTTGGATAAACGACCTATTGGCACTCGATTGGTTCCCTAGCCCCGACCTAACTGTCTAAAGGCACTTAGGCGATCAACCCCGCCTCCAAGCAAGGATCAACCTTTGTCACTGAGAAGACACCCTCCCCTTTTTGGAAGGCTCCTTGGCCAATCACTAGCAAAACCTCTGGCTAGCACCACTCTCATCTTGCTGACATTAGGTCAACTACAGTGTCTATTGCACTTGAGAAGCCATCTGACAAATTGGCAACACAGATGCTCACCTAAGTGATCATGGAGTTGTTATCCCTTCATCCCATCAAGTGGACAACAGTCAACTTTGACAATTGATCAACTCAATCAACTGTCAAAGTGGGAGAATTCTGATGACGTAGAAATTATCCCACAATAGCCCAGGAATGTCACTCTGATTCAACCCTTTATTGGTAGAAAGCACAAAGCCAAGAAACATCGTAGAAGCACCTCTAACTAGAGCAACTTAGCACGTTGAGTAAGACTGTCCGTGGCTACGTCAGCTAGACAACAATTCTTGCCCTGAACAGGCACCTTGTTTCATAGTTGTCTAGGTTGTCAAATCCTAAGCACTCTCGAGTCAACATCGAGCATGGTGATACTTCACACTTGTCATTTTCTAACCAATGTCTTCATGGCCAACCAAGCCCCATCCAACGATAATGGGTCTTGGTGATAGGGGCATGTTGGTCTCTAGTAAACTGTAGCAGCACAACTTCTCAAGATACCTCACCTACAAGATTTCCTGACAAAATAATATCTCAAAGACTTTACTACAATTGCACTAGCCACTTACAACACTCTACGACATTCCAAAACCTCTCGGATAGAGTGCCACGAATATCTTCCATAGATCCTACCATGCAACTTTCCTAAATTGGTTCCTCTAGTCGTTTTCTCTTGACACATAGGTTTTAGGTATAGCCATTTTGAGTTCATAGCAACAAAAAAACATGACAAAATCTAGATATTTTGATACCGTTTGGTTGTAGAACAGTAGAATTGTCATTTTGATACTTCACCAAATTTTTTAAACAGAATTTCCATTTCACTAAACAACACGACACCCCTTTCAGCTTGCAACTCTACATACTTATACATTGATGAATATTTCACGAAAGTGCTAGCGTATCTGTACTTTTGACTAAAGGAACACACAAGATACGAGGTTGATTACAATGAGGGAACTACTGCAGTACTAAAAAAAATACAGTATTTATTTATCTGTGACTTTAGCCCCACACATGTGCATGGGCGAATGCTACTTAATGCGCACGTGTGTCCAAGAGAGAGAGTGAGAGAGAGAGAGAGAGAGAGAGAGAGAGAGAGAGACAGGGGAAGAGAGGCAGAGGCATGTGGACTACGACAAGAGTGGTGCAAGGGGGCGAAAGAGTAGTCAAAAGGGCAATATTGAGTGGAAGCTAGTGCACCCTGCATGTCCTTCTCTCATCACACTGTCCACCTCTTGGCCCTCATATCCCTTGTCCACCTGTAACGTACAAAATCCCTTCCATCAATCACACATGGACACTTCTAATATGTTGCATACAAGACTATTAAATTGCAAATCAATCAAATGAAAATGTGATTAAACTGAAGCTTGCATAGAGTTCGTTGCCTCTAGTTCTAATAGTCAGGACAAAAATAATGAAGTCCAAGCATATGACTCAAATCTATTGTCATGAGTGTAGAGACTTACACTGGATCTTGAAATCGCATGTTAAATTTTATATTTTCCAACATGTATTTACCTGCGTTTTTGATAGATTATTGAATGGACCTCTATTATACTTCCATTGAGCTCTAGCATTGAGCATCATATTCATCAGTATGAACAACAGACAAATCCATCATTCGCATATGGGAGTCTAGTTTTGATAATAAATGCATGTTTATTTCCTGCATGAATGTGAAACATTGTTCAACTCTAGCTAATAAAGCTTAGATTCCTCCACAAGACCTTAGAGTGCGACTGATATCACTACTGGGAGAAGTCGAGTATTTAGAAATCAATTTCTACCAGAAGCAAAACATATAGTAAATGCTATATCAATGTCTCGAACTTCACTAGGAAGTTCCTATAGTCTCCGAAAGTCACTTTTTGGAACTACTTTTACCACAGTACCCTGTTTCTGAGAGTAGTGTGAAAGCTAAAAGTTGTCCAACAACTTTTGGAACCATATGCTGTGCATAATGCATATATAAACAAGATGTGTTTATGAAAAACTATAAATAAGAAGTGCAGATATGTACAGGAATATGCATTATTTATTTCAGCTTTTTCTCAGTGATGAGAGTAGTTGTCTATTTCAAGGGAAATTGGTATGTGTGTGAGTTTGCTTGAGGATTGGCCAATAATATTGGCTTCTCCCATATCTGGTACAAGTGAATGTTTCTTTCACTTGCATATGTATCCTGATATCACTGCTGAAACATGGGATTGTCTTCAACTATATGGCAGCTTGTGGTCCACAATATGCTTTCAAATCCGAAGAACATATATGTGAAAAACACATCACATGTAACAGATAAAAATTTACCCTTGGATGCACCTGTGGCATCTCTAATGCATCCATGTCCAGGTTGAAATCATAGAAAGAGCTGGCCGCAGAAAGTTTCATAGAAAGAAACTGAAATAATAAATTAAAATAATAAAAAAATAAGGTCTAACCAATCAAAATCAATAATTCTATAGTGACGAAATAGGGGTGCGTGGCTTACCTCAACCTGATTTTGTAATGACTGCACATAGTTAATTATCTCATCAAGCATCACTGCCATTCCCATTGCCTGTAACTCAATTTTGCACGTGCCAAAGTGAGTGCAAAGTAAAAATAGACGTAAGCTTAAACCTTACTACTGTACATGAACTGAAATTGTACCTTGTAGCAGCCAGGCACAAGGTCCTGTAAACACCTCATTCTTTCATTAATTTTCTCTCTTCTCACCTGATCCATATACAAACAACTGCCCAATGGCATCATACTAAAATATGGTGTTATATATTAGATATAATACATAGGTAACAAGAACAGATAGGCATGCATTTAGATATGCATATACTAGACCAGATAGTTACAAATCAAATGATTCAAAGCTTTTTGTAATATCCACCCAAACCAGCAATCAACGAACATAGATTCTTCGGTTACGCAAAAGGAGAGGATGTGTTATATGCTACTTTGAAGGTATTAGAGAGGAATGTCAATCTTACCCTTTCAGCTAGACTATGGCTGTCAGTTGCTTGTCCCCTTCTTGCTCTCACATGGATCACCTCCTTTGGTTTTTCCATTTGCTTTGCATTGCATTTGCCCTTCTTCCCCTTCATTGAACTCTGAACCGTTAACAACCAAAAGAGAATAAGAAATAAAAATCCCATTCATTGCCTCAAAACTCTTTAGTTACAGAGAGGCATTTGTCTAAGAGAATAATGTGATCATAAAAAGAGATGTTCTAACGTAAACAAGGAAACTAGGCAGGAGTGCATACATTTCTCCTTGTAGTTTTCACTTCATCTCCTAAACCATTCTCCGAAGGAGGCGTTGAGTAGCTACCCGAGGCGCAATCAGGTGTTGCAATCACTGCCCTCCTCTTATTGTTCTCTTCCTTCTTGCCCTCAATGGAAGCCGTTGGAGGTGAAGGGGCTATTAACAGATTAGAACGCTCAGACGAAAGAAAGACGGAAAAGTTATCGACATATGATGCTGGTGGCTGGTACTGATGAGGTGGCTGCTGAGACAAGAGGTTTTGGTTGGAATTTCTCATCATAGCCAATGAAGGACTCTCTATGACACTGGTGTTTAACTCTGGGAACTGGTGCATCAGCTCCACACCTGACTCCATCTCCAATAGTGAGAAGGATGGGTTGAAACTTGCAAAACTCTCAAAATCTGCCATCGGAGGGCACTATAATATTAAGCAGAGGTATCTCAGCGTGGGAAGCTTAAATAGGTGGATGATGAAGTGGGGAGCTCTCTATGTTACATAGCTTCTAATTATTTGAACATGAATGGGTTTGTGATGCACCACTCAAGGTGTGGCAAGTGGCACAAGTAACGTCTGTACACTGGGGTCCTCACTTTCCTGAAATATACGTCCGCAATTCTTGCATTTTGTGCCCCAAAACAGTTTATGAAAATGTATAGATTTGAAAGTGGTAAGGAATGGACTTCATTCAATGCGACGATAATGGGATGGGACGGGACTGCATTCTTGCAAGGAAAGGGTTGCTCTATCTGTCCAATATGCCAAGGTAGGAGGATTGTTGCTCTCAGGCAAGTAGGTGGCATTCAGAGGCAAAGACTGAGAGTGTGACTTTCTTGGATCCCACCAATTGCTTATGGTAATTTAATCTCAGTGTATCCTGTTCATATCAATTACCAAATAAAAGGCCCACGAAATAGAATAATTTTAACTATACAGTAGTCTTCCATGTGTAATTGTTCCTGCAGGTGTGTGCAAATATACAAAAATATTGATATTAATGCAGTAAATATATTACGAGGGATCGGTTGTAATGGATTATATTTTCATGATCATTCAAATCTAAAAAAAGCTTTTTTCTCGTTGCTTTACTCCTTAGTAATTACGATTTTTCATTGGCTCTGCTTCCTTAGCGTAATAGACCTACTTTTGCATGAAAATGTAAATCCACATGATTGCGTTTCCATTCACCCCCTACGTGATTTTTAAGACAACAGTTGGATAGAACACAGACGAATGTCAATCTTTGAAAGAAGAAATGACATGAGATACACCCTCCATTTCCGTCTATGTCATGACAAGTTGAAGAATGTAACACCAACTCCTACATGAGTTACGCAGCCCTAAAAGATATGATTCTGAAAGAGGCAAGCTCTGATTCTCACAATCAATAAAATCCAAAACTTCATGCTCATCAGCAAGCCCTACGTTACTCGGCTACCACAGTTTCAAAAGTACAGTTTTCCACAAGCATGTTAAATCCTTGAGCTAAAATGTATGAAATCTGCGTGCCCGTCATCATTATTTTCTGTTTAATCTCTGCTCTTTATTTCATAGGAAAAGGCATGATGTTGTCCTCGATAGAAATCTCAAATTATGTAACTAACAATGTGAGGCAAGATATCAAGAAACCGATCCCATTGACATTGATGGAACAAACATTCAGTAATATTAATGCCCATGTATCTTTCGGCTATCTTCTATTCCCACAACTAATAGTGGCAAGTGATCTTGACATCTTAAAGCAGAAAAAGGAGTGGGCGTCAAAAGGTATGGACTTGCAATGGAGATCTTTTATAGATAACCCTATTCCATCACGAAGCTGATAATTATAGATGAAAGGTGACGTTAGTGACAGAAGAACCATGTGGCCCTGAACAGTGCAATGAAAACTAGCTTTCATCAGAAGAATTAAGCAATTCCGGCATGAGTATTACAAGCCACTGGAGGAAAAAGCGGTAGAAGTCACCATCAAGAACTTAACTATACCAGACATTTCAGTCAAAAAGTGTTTCAATTAGAGCCAGCTCTGTCAACATTTGGCAGCAAAAGGACCTATATACACCAACTGTAACACAATTGGAGCAAATGATTCAATCATCAGACAATATCTATGTAACATTTGAAGTTTGACGGCAATCCAGCAATCTACTAGACCAATGTAGACATAAAGTGTAGATCCGTCTGGTAGATTAGATAGAACATTTCAAGGAAGAAAACTCCAAACTGGGAACAAGAAAATAAATCAAAATATAGAAGTGAAATACATTAGTCACATTCAAGAAACCATCTGCCTATTTAAGCTCTTTATCCATGAAAGGATCACTTCAGCTCCTTTATCCCATGTAGAATCTAACATTACATCATGAGCAATGCCTTCCAGATAAACAGGGTCGACACCATAAAATCTGGCTGTTTCATTTAGCCCTTCCACGTCCTAGAAGCATAATAAGAAGACAAAAAAATTAGGTGGGAATTCAAAGAAAAGTCCTTAACTAACTTCCTATTATAAACAAAGTTACAGCACTGTAACTAACTATACTTTAAAAAGAAACAATTTTTAGAAAATGGTTGAGGAAATTGAATGTTTATGAAGGATTCTTGAACTGAGAATAAAAGAGGGAATGCAGATGACCATACCCAAACATGTCAAATAACATGATTACGAATTAAAAGTTCTCATGTCTAATGCAGCTGAACAAAATAAAGATTTAGCCTTCATGCTTATATGCTGCTTATATCAATTAATCTCTTTCTGTTTACGGCTGCTCTTAGAAAGGTTCTACTCAAACCTCACTTTATTGGAAAAACTGAACAGTTACACTAAGAACATATTTCATACAGCGGCAGCCCCCAACACAAATCATAGCTGAACAAGCTCATCCCACATACTAACCCTCAGGCCTCCAAGGGCAGAACCACAGCTTTCATCTAGGTCAATGATGATGTTCCACAGCACCTGGCTTCAAGAAGGATGGTACCTTTGAATGTCATCAAATTTCTCTCTTTCCGGATGTCGAAGGCTGCAACACCAAACAGACCATACACAGGAGTAGGGTTGCGAAATGCTCGGGCTAAAAATTTTAGACATGTTGGACCAGTAAGACATAACCTATTTATCCAAACTCTAACAGTTGGGTTATGGGTGAGCCATCAGTGCTCGCAGAGCCATATCACGGTAGCTTAACCCTTCAAAACTCTAGCCAGAGGCACCACAGTACATTTTCCCACCCATAGTTGAAGTCTCAAGCTTCTACTTCAAAGGCATGATTTCTCCCTATGACCTATATTTTTGTGTTAGAGTTGTCCTTTAATCTATGTTAGTGTGAGTTATGTATTAGTTGGGTTAATGGATATCCATTTATCCTTGAATATCTAATAATCCCTATATATATATATGTAACTTTCACTTTTAGAAATAAAATAGACACTTTTTATCTTTCCCCATAACATAGTACCAGAGCACAGGAAACCCTAGCCTCCACCTCCACCCTCTGCCGCCGCTGACCAGCCCATCTCGCCGGAGCCGCCTCCGCTGCTGTCGCCGGAACCGTCGTCTACCAAGTCTCCCACGCCGCCACCAGCCAGTAGAGGCTCTCCCTAACCCTCCCACCGCCTCCCCTTCTCTCTCCAGTCCCTCCCGTCGGTCCAGCAACAACCGACGGCCAGTCCGGTCGTCGCCAACAGGGTTTCCGACAACCTCAGTCTCGTTGGAAGGCCGGTCAACCCATTTTTGTCACCATTTGACGTCTAGGTCATGTCGTAGACCTTCTTTAGTCTTATTTCTTGTCTGTGTGGGTGTAGATACGTGAAATCCACACATTTTTGTGCCTCCGAGTTGTGTATTTAATCTTTGGAAGGTATTTGTGGCTGTGTTATTTGATTTTTTCTACATCAAGTCAGTGATTTCTTGCACTGGTATACAAAATCAGACCATATATCCTCCTATTATTATGGCTACACGTGAGTCTTTGGTGAAAAACCTAAGTGGAACATCAAAAAAATTGAATGGGAAGAATTATCTCTTGAGAACACAAAGTTTTGAGACCGTTATCATTACTCACTGTAAAATTGGTCACCTCACAAAACCTCCTCCTGATAGTAAAAATGCCACCTACGAAGATTGGTTCGCAGATGATGGTACTATTGTTTCTTAAATGGTGAACAGTATGGAGCCGTCTGTGGCTCGCGGAGTAACAATGTTGAGGCCCGCCAAGAAGATCTGGGATACACTTTGCCTTACATATGGTCACGAGAAGAATATCTCCAAGATGTTCTACGTATTTCTACAACTACACCTTCTACAGTTCCTAATGAGTTTGCTATGGCTTCTATGAGTGGTCAAGGACGTAGTGGCTCACGAGGGGGTCGTCGTGGCCGTACAGACACTGGAGGACGCTCTCGCTACACTCCCTTTGGTTGAATGGATCATCGCATTGAGAAATGCTAGGACTTGATTAGTAAGCCTTCCACAGCACATGTCACTACAGAGTCTACGCCAACTACCTCCACAAGTGACGAGCAAATAGTCACCATCTCGCAGGCTGATTATGAGCGGTTCTTACAGTTAAAGGTCACTGACTCTACCACCACTGCCACTTATTCTTCTTTCTCAGGTAAGAGTGTCTTCCTGGCATCCAGGGATTCCTCCTGAATTATTGATTCTGGTGCCTTCTCTCACATATCAGGTACAAAAAAATTTTTTACCCGTTTGTCACAGCTTTCTGTGTGACCATCGCTGATGGTTGATCTTGTTCCGTCTCTAAGGAAGGGGTTGTGCAGACCTCTTCTCAGCTCTCTTGAAAAAGTTGTATATGTACCTGATTTTCCAATAAATCTTCTTTCTATCAGTGCTATTACAAAACAATTGCTTTGTTATGTGACATTCTTTCCCTTTTACTGTACTTTTCAGGATTTACGGACGAGGAGGATTGATTTGGACCGTAAAAGAGGAAATGGTGTATACTGACTAGTCAATGACGATATACTTCGAGGATTAGCATCTGTCACATCTACTTCTGAGCCTGCTTCACTTTAACACTACTTACTAAGTCATCCATCTCACAAAAAGTTGCAACAAGCCTTACCTTGGGTGTCAGTTTTCCCTTTTCAATGTGAGTCATGTCAATTAAGTAAGCATCATTATGCTGCCTTTAGGCATTTGAATCATGCGTCTAGTTCTAGTTTATTTGATTTAGTGCATTGTGACATCTGAGATCCTGCTAGAGTCTCGTCCATGTCTAGGTATCGATACTACAATGTATTTATTGATTATTTTTCTAAAGTGTCTTGATTTATTTATTGAAAGATCATGGTCACTTTTTTATGTACTCAAGACTTTTATTTCTGAAATAAAAAATCAATTTGGTGTTATTCCAAAATATTTGCACACTGAAAATGCTCTTAAATTTGTTCAACAAAAGAGCGAGTCTTATTGTGCATCCTTGATTCATCAGATTACTTGTCCCCACACCTCTCAGCAAAATTAGGTTACGAAGCACAAATACAAGCATATTCTTGATATTACTCGCACTATCATGCTTCACATGAAAGTTCTTAAGCAGTTATGGTCTGATGCTGTTCTCACTGCTACCTACCTTATAAATAATATGTCCTTTATATCCTTAGGAGGTGAAATCCCTTTACAACGTCTCCAATCGGATGCCATCTTGTTTTCTTTAACTCTACGGCTTTTTGAGTGTGTTGCTTTTGTCTAGGATCTCTCTCCTGGACTTGATAAATTGTCCCCTAGGTCCATCAAATGTATGTTTGTAGGATACTCGAAAACTCAAAGGGGTTATAAGTGCTTTAATCCTCCTTCTGGTCGTTATTTTGTGTCAGTATATGTTACTTTCTTTGAGTCCATGTGTTATTCAGGAGAGTTCATGTCTATGGAGGAGTCTATTCCTCTCCCGTCCATTGTTGAGCCTCCAGTTGTTGATCACCATGAGACTTCTGTTCATCCTACAGATGTTACTCATCCTTTACAGGTGTATCGACGCCGCCAAGGTCCACTAGTGCCTCCTATGGCAAAACCAGTCTCCTCTACGAATACAAATCTACCTCAAAGCGACTTGAATCTTCCCATTGCACTTTAAAAAGGTATTCGTTCTTCTACTACCAATCCTATATCTAATTTTGTGTCATATGACTCTCTACATCCTCGTTTCCGTGCCTTTGCATTGTCGCTTTCTTCTAAGTATATTCCCACAAATCATCAGGAGGCATTCTTCCTTCCACAATGGAAAACTACAATAGATGAAGAGGTAGCTACTCTGTCAGCCTGTGGCACTTGGGAGTTAGTGATCCGTCCTGTTGGAGCTAATGTAGTCACTTGCAGATGGGTGTACACCATCAAGTACAAGACTGACGGATACAAAGCCAGATTAGTTGTTCGGGATTTCACTCAGACATATGAGATTAATTATGACTAGACATTCTCTTCAGTGCCTCACCTCAACTCCATCAGGGTAGTCCTATCTATTGCTATCAACAAATTTTGGGATCTCTGTCAATAGATATCAAGAATGCATTTCTGTATGGTGATTTGACAGAATCTGTACTTATAGAGCAACCTCCAGGGTATGTTGCTTAAGAGGAGGACAGAATTTACAAGTTACAGAAGGCGATTTATGGCCTTAAACAGAGTCTCAGAACATAATTTGAAAAATTCAACAAAATTTTAATGAAAGGGGCTTCAAAAGGTGTAGTGGACCATTCAGTATTCTATAGAAGGGACTTCAAAAAGTGTGTAGTGAACCACTCAGTGTTCTATAGGAAGACAGATTGTGGTTGTGTTCTTCTGATGGTGTATGTTGATGATATATTGATGACTGGAAATGACAGAGAGAGCATCAGAGAAGTGAAAGACCACCTTAATACACACTTTGTTACTAAAAACGTGGGAAGACCGCAATATTTTCTGGATAGAGTTTACTTATGCAAATGGCAAAGTTTCATTGTCCCAGAGAAAGTATGCTCTTGATTTTCTTCAAGATACAAGTTTCTTGGGATGCAAACCCGAGAACACCCCTATTAAGCAGTCACCATCCTTCTGGGATATGAGTTCTAAGTTGATAGAAGACCCTAACCAATATAGGAAATTGATTGGTAAATTGATCTACTTAACAGTGACTCAGCCAAACATAGCCTATGTAGTGAGTTTGCTTAGTCAGTTCTTGCATGAGTCTAGGAGAATGCATTAGAATGGAGCCTTGCGTGTCTTACCTATGTAAAAAGTGCTCCAAACAAAGTTTTGATATACAAGAACAATGGTCATGTGATATGCAGGAGATTGAGGAGATAGGAAATCCATATTGGACTTCTGCACATATGTAGGAGGAAATATTGTTACTTGATGCGGCAAGAAGCAGAATGTCGTATCATAGTCCAGTGCAGAAGTAGAATATAGGTCTACAACTCAGACATGTGAGATAATGTGGATTAGATCTTTGTTGTCAGAGCTTGGTTATCTATCAAAGAAGTCCATGTCGATGTATTGTGACAACCAAGCAGTCATTTTCATTACCAATAATTCCACCTTTCATGAGCGTACAAAGCATATAAATGTCAATTGTCATTACATTTGAGATATTGTGATGAGAGGTGTTATCTTTATCCTTTATACTCAATCATCAGAGCAGCTAGTTGATGTCTTTACAGAGAAATTGAGTGTTGGGATGTTTCAGTCTCTGTGTAACAAGCTGGACATGGTTAATATGTATACTCCAGTTTGAGAACGAGTGTTAAAATTGTCCTTTAATCTATGTTAGTGTGAGTTATATATTAGTTGGGTTAATGAATATCCATTTACCCTTAGATATCTAATAATCCCTGTATATATGTAACTTTCTCTTTTAGAAATAACATAGACACTTATTATCTATCCCCACAACATCTTGCATTGCCTACAAGTCCAGCAATTCCAGCATTTTAATTGCTAAGGCCACTTTGTCAAACATTTGAGGCATACCATGCCCCTAGTCTTCATCCTCTCACTTTTCATCTTGATCTCATTCCTCAATTGTGGTAGGTGATGAGTACTGCACAGCAAAATTAGTTTGCTTCATTAGCCTCCAAGACAATTGGAATGATTTGCTTCCATGATCCCATCAACATCATCTACGATTGATGATAGAACCTTCAGTGGGAAGCCTTGACGCTGACCAAGCACATCCACAGTTACTGCTCTACACGCTTATGTCTCTTTTGTTGATTTTTGAAACCTTAAAAATCAGATAATTAAAGTTAAGACTGAAGTATTCACAGATATTCTGCTAATTAGATAGCACTACATTATACATAAATCCAAATGTAGGTTAAATTGAAGACCAATCAGCAATGATCTTTGGGCATGTTATATAACAAAATTATATTAAATTTAAATACTAAAACGAACAATTGAATGCAACTCACAACTATGAAGTCATCTCTCGTTCCTAGTACAATGAGTTCTATCAAATCTCTAGGCACCGACTGTACTGGCAGCGATGCATTGAGTTTCTTTAAATCAAATAGAGGAACCCTTGAACTTTCCTTCATGAGATCCTGGTACCTGTACTTGGATAAGGAAACACAAAAAGGTTTAGCACTTTGTATGCGAAAGGAAAAGTGGTCTATATTTACAATATTTGGTAAAAATTACAGTAAAACAAAAGGCAATGTGTCATATTGAGTAACAATCATTTCTAGACAGACTTAACACTGATGAATACATCAACATATTGTAGTCTGCGATCAAAAATCTTGTGACATTGATTGCACTGGCAAGCACATGGGCCATGGAAACAAGTTCGGAAGCACTACAAAATACAGACATGCATTCCCACACTATAAATTTCAAACACCACAATAACAATACAGACTTTCCTGTATCTTCATTGCAAAAGAATAATCTAGAGAAGAACCTCTTGTGTTCGAAAATAAATTGTTGATTAAGGAATAGGTAACTAGTAAAAAAAATGTAAGCCCATCACTTATTTGGCCATCCATCACAAATATTTGTTTTCTCCATATTTATCATATATGAATTGAAGATCCATTTTTTTATATACCAATAAACAATATTAATGTCTCAATCCATGCTAATTAAAAGTGCATATGATCTGGGTGTCTACATCTTAACTTTAAATTCTAATAGATAGGTTATCGCAAAAAAGATTGGAATACTCACAACTTCTCATAGTACATTAAAAAAGATTGCAGCTCATAGAAGTTTTGGCTTGGAAAGTTACAGCAGCTCCAGATGAAGAGTGAAAAGGGTTGCAAAAAGAAAAGGAGACAACTATAACCATTTTTCTATAACTTGATACATCAAGAAATAATAAGCCCCACACATTCACCTTTCCTTTCAAATGCTTTAATCTCTTCGCAATAAGAAACTAAAAATGAAACAAAATGAAAGTGTAGAACACGTTCTTAAATCAAAACAGCAATACAAAAAGTAGTACTAACCATTGTACTAGGTGGTCTTCCATTGTTGGAGAGAAGAATGTTTCTTTACAAAGGGGCAATGATTTTGCAAAAGCCTTGGCAGCCAGGCTTAGTGTAACCTGGCCAAATTTATAAAGTTATGTGACCCTTAACCATACCTATAACAAAGCATATGTCTTTAACTATACAGAAAAATCATATAAATATTTCTCAAACAACATCATGAAAAATGTACAAAAAACTATGCATAATAGTTTGCATATATTAATCAAGAACGTTTCAGAAAATAGTTTGCATATATTAATCAAGAACGTTTCAGAAAATAGTTTGCATAAATAAATAAGGATTCATCCATGACAGAAACATAATGCCTTGAAACCTTCCAATGGATAATCCCAGGTTTGGCAAATTTCTGGTCAACCACCTCCTTTTATCAAATGGGCAAATGATTCACTGAAACTTGTAAATGACATCTACTATACCATTTCTTTTCATTCAATCATTGTTTACCATTCTGAACTTCAACAAACGACTTGGTCAGCAATAGATTCTTTGGAGAAGTCATTACAAAAAGACAGACCAAAATAGTATTAAGAAATTCATGCCTAATAAGTTTGGCAAAGTTTCAACCACAATGAGAATTAGTCTATGAAGCTTGTACTAAAGACAGAATTGCAATACCAACTGTGAATAAACTTTTTAGAACTCCAATATGGGTGACTTGTCTGAACTGTGAACTATGAGTAACCTTTTGAGCAAAAGTATAAATTCTTTGGATATGTCATCACAAAAAGACAAATCTATATATTAAAAATAATGAATAATCGAGGTAAGTACAAAGTCATGAACAAATTTGTATAGGAACATGTGGCTAATTAAATTTTACCAAATTTTATGTTTTTATGTACAAATCTCCCTTGTTAGTATAAACTGTCAAACATCCATGTTCAGGAGTAGCACAAGCAGTATCTTGACTTCTAATAGAATAGGTTACCCATCTAAAAACCTAACTCACATGCAGAAGTACATTTTTTATTTCTTGTAGCAACAAAAAAATGTGATATTCGCTAGCTAAGCCATACCCATTAAATATGTGCTTAGTTATAGAACAACAGAGAAATAATTTTGGTTAATGACAACGACATACCTTTATGGCAGCAACTGGTTTGCTCTTGAAATACCGCCATACCAAGCCACTATTCGTAACGTAGAAAGAATAGATCAGCTGTATACATGTGAAATGCCATTGATAAAAAAAATATAAGTCTGTATCGTTCACAGACCTATTTCCTGTTGGTGGCACAGAACACACAAGCACCGCTCCAGCAAGCATCGGATGCAAGTTGTACCTAACTAAATTAAAAGGTCAAATCCTTCATAAGTAGAAAGTCAACGTATCCGATGCCAATGCTTGAGTCTCTAAAAAAAGGAAAACAACCTCTTTACGGTTTGAGTCTGTAAACATTTTTGAATGAGAGTTTAATGAAAAAATGGTCGAAATAAAAATAAATAAATAAATGTAACATGCATATAACCAACAACATTCAACAAATTACCTCAATATATGGAACTATTATTCAAACACAAGAAATTTAATCCAAAAAACATAACGTGAACCGTGTAGTTATTGTTAGAGTCATTAGATAAATTATCAATAAGTAGTTATGTGGATATCCATTTATTTTATATGGGTGTTCCAACTATTATATATATGTACTCAAGTCATTGATCAATGTGACTATCTTAGTTTTATTCTTTACATGGTATCAAAGCATTAGATTTTAGGTTTTCTTTCTCCACACATAGGAAAAAACAAACGTAAAAAAATAAAAGGAGGAGAAAAGCCTAATAATTCCAGTCATAGGCATCGTCACCGCCTTTCTTGGCGATTACCGGCCATCCACAGGCCAATCAGCCACTGCATCTCCTCCACAGGCCCCCTCCGGCCCTTCCTTCTCCTTCACAAGCCCTCTCCGGCACTCCTAGGCCACACGCAAGGCATCGCCGGCCACTCCAAACTGTATGACCACACCGCGAGATAGGAAATCAACTTCTAAATACTGTACATTTGTAGGAAATAATCTGATTACCTACAAAATTAAGAAACAAAATGTTGTCTCCCGCTCAAGTGCAGAAGCAGAATACAAAATCATAGCCCAAACTGCATGTGAAATGATGTAGATTACATCCTTCTTGACTAAGATTGGGTTTCCTTCCAAAGTAGCTATGCCTACGTTCTATAACAATCAAGTAGCCAATTACAATGTTAATAATTCCATATTTCATGATAGAACAAAACACATCAAGATGGATTGTCACTTTGTACGAAATGTTATTATGGATGGACTGATCACTAGTCCCTTCACTACCTCATCTACTCAGCTTGTAGATGTATTTACCAAAGCTATAACTGTAGGTCAATTCAAGTATCTTTGTAACAAACTGCACATAATAGAATTGTATACTCCAGCTTGAGGAGTGCTAGAGTCATTAGATGGATTATCACTAAGTGGTTATGTAGATATCCAATTATTCTATATGGGTATTCTAACCATTATATATATGTACTCAGTCAATGATCAATGTGATTATCTTGGTTTTATCCTTTATAATTATCATTCAACCACAAATTTAATTATCTTTTAACCACGATGATTCAAAAATATAAATTAAATAGCTAAATAAGTGACAAGCATAAGTAAATATGTAAAACCCCATCCCTTGAAAATAACAAGATTTGTCCACTTATTTTAATATCTCCTATTTCTAAAAATAATGTATATTGATAGATAATCATTTATTTCATTGACAAATCCAAAAATCTCCTAGTCTTTCAATAAAATAAATTCACCAAAAAACTTATATACTAGTAATCTACGAACAGGTCTTACAATAATTAAATCCTTTGAGTCTCACCTCATAATAAACAAAATACATATATGTTTAAATTTTTTTTCTAAAGACTAAAATGGCTCGACCTTAGAATAAATTTCCTGGAAGTCCTACTAATACCGCTATGCTACTGCCCCACCTGAGAAACTGAACACCAACAAAAGAAATTTAATAAGTCAAAAGACTCAATGAGTGGGTGTATATCCCCCTACAGAAGATACACTAATCCTACAATCAAAATCTAATAAAGCTGCTATGAATTTAAAATCTTTGTCATGAACAAGAATAATAATGATAAAATATACGATTCGTAATTACAAAGGAAGTCAACATCTTAATCTCAATAATCTTAAAACCATCTCGAACCTATCTGGAAAGAAACGCATTTCTTAAGAAAAATCTAGTTCTTACAAACTCTTTTGAGTAAGTGTAAGAAAAAGAATCTATGTCACTATTTATGTATGTAAAAATGGAATTCTAAGGAAACTCTTTGAAAATAACTGATATCTAAAAAACTAGATTCTCGTCGACCACAAGGACAATCTCAACTTCATGGTTAACGTAAACTCTATCTTGATAATTCCTCATATTTTCCTAAAAGTCCGAAAAGTATGTACATTGGGCATTTCGATTCCACACCATAGTTGTTATTATCAAGATGAAATTGAAGATCCGGACTCCTAGTCTCCTGCAGTGGACTCTTAGGTATTTAAGCCAGTCTAATCTGGAACAAACTCATTTTCGAGATACTAAACTAAAACTCGAGTAACACAAGAATACTCATCAAAATCTTGAAATATTTAAAATCTCATAAAAATACTAAAATTTCAAAGTCCTTGTATAGTAATTTCTTTCATGAAGATTAAGGTAGTTGGAAAAATATTCACTTGAAATTCAATGAGATCAATTGCTCAAAAGAGTTGGATATAACATATTTATTTATTTATCAAACTTCAATTCAAATAGTGTTTTCATAAACTAATCTGACAACTATGGATTCAACAAAACTTTGCATGATTATGAAAGTCAACAACAAGGAAAAAGATACACATCTATTGTTATTCATGTGTGCAACATCTATGCGAATAAATAAAATAAAATCTCATTGAATCTATATGGATAAAAATGTTTGTTCTCGTTTAAGATCTACCATCTAAGAGTTAAATCATCATTTAATCAACTAAAGTATATGAAAAAAAGTAGTCTCATGGATCTAGAAACATTACTAACCATGTTTATCTCCTTAGCATCATTAAACATCATAAAACTAAACCCACTCACTTAAAAACGAGACCGGACTATTCTTCCAAAGATCAAGAATCTTTTCCTCTAGTACACAGTATTCCTAATAAGTGATAATGACCACAAACCAATAATAACATATCTCAAGATATAATATCCATAAAATCTCCCAAGGTATAATATTCTAACATAAAATATCCTTAAAATATCTCATGATATAATATCCTAAATATAATATTCTTAAAATCTTTCAAGACACAATATCCAAAGATATAATATCCCTAAAATCTCTCAAGATATAATATTCTAAGATAAAATATTCGTAAAATATCTCATGATAAAATATCTTAAATATAATATTCCTAAAATCTCTCAAGATATAACATCCAAAGATACAATATCCTTAAAATCTCTAAAGACATAATATTCAAAGATAAAATATTCTTAAAATATCTCATGATATAATATCCTATAACACCTGAAAATTCATTTTGTAATTATTTACATATTTACTGAATTTAGTTTGGATTGGTGTTACTGTTTCGAGATCTATTTGTGTAATTTTGTGATTTTGAACTTTAGCCTCGTAGACTAGCTTCTGGTTATATATTCCTATGCATGTTACATTATAGCACAATGCTTGTGGACCCTTGGGTGGGTCCGTGTGTGGGCCCAGGTGTGGGTCCGTGTGGGGCCCACGTTTTTGGGTCAATTGGTGGAAGTGATAGGTGCAGTAAGTTCTTAGCTCGTACGGGAGGTCGGTGGTTGCACTGTGCATGCATGCATACAACTACCACCCTCGGCGTCTTTATATTTACGACTGTCAACCTCCTTCTTCCACACCTCTCCTCCTTTTTTTTCCATGCGTCTTCCCTCCTCGCGAGCACCATTCCTTCTCCCCCACTCGTCCCCTCCTTCTCTCCAACTCTCTCCCTTCACCCCGCATCCTCTTTCTCCCTCTCCCTCTCCCTCATCTCTTCCCTACCTCCTCCTCTGTTTCTTCCTTCTCCCTTGTTGGTGTGCCTGAGACTCAACAGCGACATACGGCAGTATGCAGCGGCCTGTGGAGCTTTGGTAAGGCATCCCTGAGGTCATGGAGTGTCGAAGACACATGAAGTCGCCAGAGTTGGCCGAAGACCAGAGTTAAATCGCCAAGAAGCTCGTTTCAAGTACGCACCTCCAACAACTGTATAGAAAGCATGAAATTGATAGAAAATGATAGAAATGCATGAAATCTAGGTAAATGTATATTCCTAGAATTTATTGTAAATTTATGAGAATTTATGGTGGCATTTATGATCTTTAATGGAGGTGGTGTGTTTTGGATCATTTTTGACTCCTGTGCCTTTGCAATTTTATTTCTCGACCTAAGATGAATGGATTTTGGTTTTGTTTGTTGGGATTTGGAGTAAATTCGAGGATCTACATCTTATGTTTTATGCGTGATTTTTGATGCATGTTTTGGAGGTCTGCCCTAAGGTCCCACTTTGGACGATTTCGAAGGTTCGATTTTTGGACCGTTTTCTAGTTTCGTAGAAAACAACATACCGAATCATTTTGGTATGCTGTTTTGTAGTCAATTTTGGTCCTCTGATCGAACTTCAGTCGTTCGATTTTAGACGGTCGACCGAATTAGTAGATTTCGATAGACCGAACCATTTTCGGTATTTCGATAGACCGAATTAGTAGATTTCGATAAACCGAACCATTTTTGGTATGTCGGTTTTGACCATGAGTGTTGACCGTTGACTTGTTTCGGTCAACCGATTCTAATCGGTCTTCCGATTCAAGGATTTTCGACATACGAAATCCATTTCGGCATTCCAAATCAGAGCCCATTGATTTTTATAAAATGAGTTTTACATGAGATCTCAGATTGATTTGTTTTGTCCACTTGAGATAGGATTGTGAGCCGTCAATGGTGGTCCCATGGGACACCTGATGTGCTGTTTTGCCGAGGTTTTGAAAGATTTTTCGAAGATATAAAATGATTTTGAAAATAGTTTCAAAGAGATGGTTGACCCGTTTTGGAAAAATGATTTTCTGGTTTCTGTATACAGGTCAAGACACCATGGAACTATGGCATCGAGACTAGGGATTGTGACGGCATTCTCGGATAATCGGACGCATCTCCCTAATTAAAGTCAGGGGCCGAGAGACAGAGGTGAGTGCTCATCAGGTCATGGAAGTAAGATACTCCCTAACTGTCGTTTGCGGTACCAAGGTTGTGATCCACGAGTTGAGATATCTTATGTCATGACGGGGAGGTATGATACTCCTATTGTCGCTGTGAACACTGAGACTCGAGTATTGTCGGGTGTGGAGGTATGACACTCCCTCCTAAGTACCATATGAAGGACGTCGTGAGGAGGCATATCTTGTGATGGTCAATGCGGATGGGACACGTGGCCCCCTAGTTGGTAGCATCCTAAGAGATAGAACTGCCTTCCCAGAGAGGGGTTGGCTTTGTGAGGATTCTTTAGGTGGAAGAATTACAAGACGGTGTTTGCTCTTGCACAGAATGGCAACACCGTGACAGTGCAATACAGCTCAATGGCTGCTTATCGCCAATGTTGGTTGCCTGACGTCGGACTTTCTGACTCATTGTGTGTGGTTTTAGCTATTAAAGGTCTCATTTGTGGTTTTAGGCTAGTAAAGCTCTGTTTGCTATTTTGGCCTGTGTAGGCTACTTTCGTTGTGGTTTTAAGCCTGATTGGTCAGTTTTGATGGTTTTGAAGAAAATGATTGCCAAATAATTTTAAGAAAAAAATAATATAGTTTTGTTTTCCGCTGTTTTCGTGGAATGCATGCTGGATGACTTTTGTCACTCACGTTTTCTTCGTGATTTTGGATTGCAGGTACAGACATACAGACAAATTTTAACATAATGCACATAATCCAGAGGGTCATAGTCGTACACACAGGTTCCTGGTAATCAATATTACTGTTTAGCTTCTAATTTCCTGTAATTTAATTTGTTTTAAATTATTGTGGACAATTAGGAGCGTTACAAACGTGATATTAGAACTCCAGATTCACTAAGTCGTACTAGATTAATGTTATACTTAGAATATCCAATCTAGAAACTTCATAGGCTTGCATGCATGGTAAAGTCTACACCTAGTTTTCTACATGATTTTCTGGTTGTTGCTTTATCTATGGTGTAATGTTTTGCCTCTTTCCTTGCAGGATGCCTTCTCGTGGGCATAAAGGCAATGCCCCTATCGAGGAATCCGAGCCTCGAGAAGATGTAGGCAGATGAAAAGAGATTCGTACTAAACTTAAGAGCTTGACACATGGAATCTCTCATGCGTTCAACAAGAGTAGTGTCAGTGAGCCGTCGGGTGACTCATGACTAAACCAGTTTACAAAGCTTCGTCTACTGTCGTTCAAGGGCAAGACCAACACTAAGGAGAGTAAAGCCTAGTGGAGAAGATAGTGAAGATGCTGAAGAGTATGGCATGCCCAAAGGAGCATTGGGTGCGGTTGGCGACTTATCTACTGAATGGTAAGGCAGACAGGTGGTGGAAGTCTGTGAGGCGACTGAAGTTCCCGGACTGAGTCACTGTTAGTATCCAGTGGAAGGTTTCGAAACGTCCTTCTATGATAAGTATTTCCCTGCTCATGTGAAGGAGCAGCTTCGTCGAGACTTCTGTAGTCTAAAGAAGGACACAATGTCGGTACTCAAGTACGAGACTGAGTTCACCTGACTGGAGCGTTTCGCTCCTACCTATGAGTCTGAGGAGGAGCAAACGCAAAGGTTTCTAGACGGTTTGAACCTAAGACTGCGAGTAAAGGTGATAGGTTGTCAATGTCAGACTATAGAGGACATAATTAGGATGACTTATCGCTCCAAGACGGAGCATCAGAAGTATATGGAGAGTCGTCCCAAAAGGAAGGGTAAGTCTTCTTTTACTTCTCGGTCCTTTCTCTGGTCCTTTGAGTGCCAGCAGTTCAGGTAACCCTGAGAAGAAACAGAAAGATAGGTCCAACGTTTCTTTTACAGGCTGGTGGAATTTTGCTGAGGGTAGTGGAGCTAACCTCAGTCAAACAAGGTTCATTGCTCCCGGTGGGAACTAATGCTTCAATTGTGGTCAGGTGGGTCATATCGCTGCACATTGTCTCCAACCAAGGTGGACTCCCACTCTAATGGTGTGCAACAATTACGAAAAGGCGGGACATGTTCAAAGGCTTTACCCGAAACCGCCTAAGAAGGCACAAAACACACCGCAGCAGCTGACTAGGAGGCGGATGTTCACCATTGCAACTCCAGGCGTTGGAACTTCGAGAGATGTAGTTGAGAGTAAGGATGACTAGTTGGTTTTGTAACCTACTGTGATTGTTGTAATTTTCTTGTAACCTAGACATCGACCTGATTGTATGGATGTGATGATATTGTTTTATTTGGCCATCAGGTTCTTTTATTGTGGCTAACCGAATAGTCAAAGTGTTGTTTGACTCAGGGAGTTCTTTCTCTTTTGTCTTTGAGTCGTTCGCGGTGGAGTTGGGAGAGAGACCAGCTAGACTGACCTTTCATCTCAACGTGGTAATGCCACTAGGGGAGCACATCTTGGTGTAGAGGTATCTACAGTCTATCGACTTGACGTTGAACGGTAGAGAGTTCGACACCAACCTGATCGTGATGGACAAGCAGGAGTACGATGTGATACTCGACATGGATTGGTCTACGCAACAGTCTGCTTTGATCGACAATTATCAGAGGAGAGTTTATTTTGGGTCTCCTAAGGATAAGTCTTTCTTTGTGCAAGGTGGATGTCAAAGTGTGCCTAAACTTGTCATTTTGATTATGAAGGCATATAAACCTTTCCTCAAGAGTTGCGTGGGATATCTAACCAATATAGTTACCTCCACAATTCCTGAGTTGGGTGTTCACAGCATTTCTATGGTGTATAAATATCCCGACGCTTTCCCTGACGATTTACCTAGTATGCCACCTCACAAGGAAGTAGAGTTCTCGATCAACCTGATCCTTGGTTCTGATGCTGTGTCGAAACCTCTTTATCGCATAACATCAATGGAATTACGAGAGCTCAAAACTCAGTTGCAGGGGTTGCTTGACAAGAGATTTATCAGACCGAATGTGTCTCCGTGGAGAACGTCTGTCTTGTTCGTCCGTAAAAAAGATGACTCACTCCGACTATGTATAAATTATCGGATGTTAAACCAGATCATAGTGAAGAACAAGTATCCCTTGCCCCGCATTGATGACATGTTCGACCAGTTGCAGTCTGCATCAGTGTTCTCGAATATTGATCTAAAGTCAAGGTATCACTAATTGAGGATACAAGACTCAGATGTTCAGAGGACTGCTTTCCAAATGCGGCACGGGCATTACAAGTTCACGGTCATGCCATTCGGCTTGACTAATGCACAGACTGCATTTATGCATCTGATGAACATGACCTTTAATCCTTTTCTAGGCCAGTTCGTTGTGATTTTTGTTGATAATGTGTTTATCTACTCCCCTGATGTGGAGACTCACGCCTTGCACCTGACGATGGTTTTGGATACTCTGAGATGTCATCAACTGTATGTCAAATTCTCTAAGTGTGAGTTCTAGTTGAGTAAAAGTCATGTTCCATGGTCATTTGATTTTTGGAGAAGGCATCAGAGTGAATCTACAAAGGTTAAGGCGGTGAGCAGTTGGGAGCGACTTAAGGTTGTGGCAGAGATAAGGAGTTTCTTGAATCTGACGAGCTATTACAGGAGGTTTATCAAGGATTTCTCCTCCATAACCGTGCCTTTGACAGAATTGACTAGGAAGGGAGTTCTGTTTTGTTGGGATCAGAATTGTGAAGCGAGTTTTCAAGAGCTAAAGTCTCATCTGATTTCTTTCTCTATGTTGACTCTACCTTCTGGAAATAGTAACTTCACTGTGTATAGTGACGCTAGTGATGTTGGATTGAGGTGTATTCTGATGCAGTATGACAATGTCATCGCATATGCTTCGCGGCAGCTGAACGATCATGAGAAAAACTACTCAATCCATTATTTAGAGATGGTTACCGTAATGTTCGCTCTCAAGCTCTAGCGACACTATCTATATAAAGAACAATTTGAGGTCTTTACGTATCATCAGAGCTTGAAGTATATATTCACGTAGAGGAACCTCAACTTAAGATAGTGTCGTTGAGTGGAGTACCCGAAGGACTATGATTTCAACCTGTCCTATCACCCCAGTAAAGCCAACGTGGTCACCAATGCCTTGAGTCAACGTATGCATGTGATGGCGAGTCTAATGGTCAAGGAGTAGACCATGCTGAAGGATCTAGTGAGCTACAGGCTAAAGCAACAAGCTTAGAAAACGATTGGTGCCTATGTGCCCAACTTGTATGTTCACCCCAAGCTAATAGAGTTTATTGTCGTCTATCAGTAGTTGGATCCATTTGTTCAGGCTGTGTTTAAGAAGCTAGAGACTAGTGGAGAACCTCTTCTCTGTTGAGACATATGGAAAACTGAGGTATGATATGCGCCTACATGTGCCCCAACATAGGGAGGCCAGGCAGAAACTACTCGATGAAGCGCATCGGTCTAGGTACACTATTCACCCTAAGAGTACGAAAATGTACCGAAACTTGAAACGGAACTTTTGGTAACCTGACATAAAGATGGATGTTGCTGACCATGTGACGAGGTGTACAACCTGCCAACTGGTCAAGGCAGAGCACCAGAGATCTGAAGGGACCTTACAGCCATTCGATATTTCTGTGTGGAAGTGAAAGCACATCTCCATGGACTTTGTGATTGATTTGCCGCAAACTCAGAGGAAGAACGACACCGTGTGGGTGATCGTGGATCGATTAACCAAGTCTACTCACTTCTTGACCATTCGGGTGAAGCTCTCGATGCACCGCCTGACAGAGTTGTATGTGTCTAAGATAGTGAGGTTGCATAGTATTCCAGTGTCCATCGTGTCAGACAGAGACAGAGAGTCATTTCTCCTCAAAGTTCTGGAGAGCTCTGCAGGAGGCCTTTCGCACCGTACTCAACTATAATATAGCATTTCATCCTCAGTCGGATGGTCAGACAGAGAGGACTATCCAGATATTAGAGAATATACCCATAACATGTGCCTTAAACTTTCAAAAGAGTCATCTGCCATTGATTGAGTTCGTCTACAATAATAGTTATCACTCAAGCATCGAGATGGCGCCGTACGAAACTTTGTATGGTAGGCTATGCAGATCACCGGTTTGCTGAAGCAAGATGGGCGAGCGTCAGTTGATTGATCCTAAGCTTGTACAGTTGTATGCGGATAAGGTAGATTTGATTCGTAGCAGGCTGTTGACTACACAGTCAACAGAAGAGTTACGTCAATAGGAGGTGGACCCCTGGAATTTCGAGTAGGAGACTGTGTTTCTGAAGGTGTCACCGACCAAGAGTATCATGAGATTCGAGATGCGTGGGAAACTAAGTCCTCGCTATATTAGCCCGTACCAGATCACCAAGACGATCAGTGAGGTCGCTTATCGATTGGATCTACCACCAGAGATGTCATTTGTACACGACATGTTTCATATCTCCATGTTGAGGAAATGTCTGACTGACGCATCTTATGTGATCCCAATTCAGCTAGAGAGGCTCCAAGAAGAACTGTCCTTTATGGAGGATGCTATCCAGATTGTCGACCTCACTGGTCTTGGTGCGGTGGCAGTATCATAGTCAAAGAGGCCACATAGGAACATGATGAAGCCATCCTAACTTAGTATCCGTGTTTTTTCACCTACGAGTGATTTCCGAGGCGAAATCTTCTTTTAAGGTGGTTAAGACGTAACACCTGTAAATTTATTTTATAATTATTTACATATTTAATGAATTTAGTTTAGACAGGTGTTACTGTTCCAAAGTCCATTTATGTGATTTTGTGATTTTTAGACTTAGACCTCGTGTGTCAGCTTCTGGTTGTATGTTCCTGTGCATGGTTAGCACTGTACATTGTGGTACTGTGCTTATGGAGCCTTGGGTGAGTCCATGTGTGTGGACCCAGGTGTGGGTCTGTGTGGAGCTCGCGTTTGTGAGCCGATTAGTAGGAGTGATTCGTACAGTAGGTTGTTAGCTCATATGGGAAATCGGTGGTTGCACTGTGCATGCATATATGCAACTACCACCCTCGACGCCTTTATATTTGCAGTTGTCAACCTCCTTCCTCCACACCTCTCCTCATTTTTTCTCTACGCATCTTCCCTCCTCCACCCAAGCACCACTCCTCCCTCACTCGTCCTCTCCTTCTCTTCCATTCTCCCCATTCACCCGCCACCCTCTTTCTCCCTCTCCCTTGTCTCTTCCCCACCACCTCCCCTGTTTCTTCCTTCTCCCCCGTTGGTGTGCTCAAGAGTCGATGGCGACATACGACAATGCGCGGTGGCGTGTGGAGCTTCGGTAAGGCGTCCCTGAGGTCTTGGAGTGCCGAAGATACGTTGAGTCGCCGGAGTTAGCTGGAAATCAAAGTTAGATCACCGAAGAATTCGTTTCAGGTACGCACCTCCAACCACTGTATAGAAAGCATGAAATTGATAGAAAATGATAGAAATGCATAAAATCTAGGTAAATTTATATTTCTAGAATTTATTGTGAATTTATAAGAATTTATGGTGCCATTTATAGTCTTTAATGAAGGTAGTGTGTTTTGGATCGTTTTTGACCCTATGCCTTTGCGATTTTATTTCTCGGCCTATGATGAATGATTTTGGTTGTGTGTGATTTTTGGTACATGTTTTGGAGGTCCACCCCAAAGTCCCACTTTGGGCGATTTCGAAGGTTCGAATTTTGGACCATTTTCTGGTTTCACAAAAAACTACATACCGAACCATTTTTGTATGACATTTTACTATCATTTTTGGTCCTCTGGTCAAACTTCAGTAGTCCGATTTTAGACGCCCAACCGAATTAGTAGATTTCGATCAACCAAACCATTTTTGGTATGTCAATTTTGACCATGAGTGTTGACCGTTGACCTATTTCGTTTGATCGATCCTAATCGATCTTCCGATTCAGAGATTTTCGACATACCGAAATCATTTCGGCATGCCGAACAGGGCCTAGTGATTTTTATAAACAGTGTTTTACAAGAAATCTCGAATTGGTTTGTTTTGTCCATTTGAGATGGGATTGTGGACCATTAGCGGTGGTCCTATGGGACACCTGATGTGGTGTTTTACCAAGATTTTGAAAAAGTTTCCAAAGATATAAAATGGTTTCAAAGAGATAGTTGACCTGCTTTGGAAAAATGGTTTCCTAATTTTCTGTGTGCATCGAGACCAGAGAATGTGACGACATTCTCAGGTAGTTGGACACGTCTCCTTGATTGAAGTTAGGTGTCGAGAGACCAAGGCAAGTATTCGTCAGATCTTAGAGATAAGATACTCCCTGACTATTGTTCGCAAGGCCGAAGTTGAAGTCCACGGGTTGAGGTGTCTCGTGGTATGACGAGGTATGATACTCTTGTTGTCGTTGTGAGCGCCAAGGCTCAAGTGCTTTCAAGTGTAAAGGTATGACACTCCCTCCTGAGCGTCATATGAAGGACACCAAGAGAAAACATACCCTGTGGTGGCTAGTGTGAGTAGAACACGTGTCCCGTAACTGATAAGGTCCTAAGAGACAATGCTGTCTTCCTAAATAGAGGTTGGCTTTGTGAAGGTTCTCTAGGTGGGAGAACTACGGAACCGTGTTTGCTCCTACATAGGGTGACAACATCGTGACAGTGAAGTGCACCTCGGTGGCTGCTTATCGCCAAAGTTAATTGCCTGACGTCGGATTTCCTGACTCACTGTGTGTGGTTTTAACCATTAAGGACCTTGCTTATCGTTTTAGGCTAGTAGAGCTCCGTTTGCTATTTTGGCCTACATTCATTATGGTTTTGGGCCTAGTTGGTCGGTTTCAGTGTTTTCCGTTATTTTCGTGGAATACGTACTGCATGACTTTTGTCACTCACATTTTTTTCGTAATTTTGGATTACAGATGCAGACATGTAGACAGATTTTAGCATAGTACACATAGTCCAGAGTCTCGTAGCCACACATACAAGTTTCTGGTAGTCGATATTACTGTTTAGTTTCTAATTTCCTGTAATTTAACCTATTTTAAATTATTGTGGAAAATTAAGAACGTTACATATCCTAAATATAATATTCCTAAAATCTCTAAAGATATAATATCCTAAGATAAAATATCTCTAGATTATTTCAAGATATAATCCTCTTTATTCTCTCCCACTGATAAGAAAATGAAGAAAAAGTCTTTGATTGGTGGAAAAGGAAGAAAGAAAAATTATATTAGAAATCCTAAAATATATAAATATATATATATAAAGCCCACTAAAGAAAAAAAAAAAAAAAAAAGGTTTTGGGGTATTACAAATCTACCCCTCTAAGAAAAATTTTGTCCTCGAAATTTACGTACCGAAATTGTCGAATAAATATGGATACTATGATCGAAAGCTTTCCTCTGACTCCCAAGTGACTTCCTCCTTTCCTTGATTCTTCCATAATACCTTAACTAAACTGATAGTCTTACGACGAAGTTCTTGAAACTTATGATCAATGATCTCAACAGGTTCTTCCATATAAGACAGATCTTCTTTCAAATCGACAAGAAGTGTCTGGAGAATATAAGACTCATCTGGGATGTATTTCCGCAACATAGAAATATGAAATACATCATGGATCCTATAGAGCTCCAAAGGAAGTTTGAGACGATAAACTACGTCTCCTACTCGCTCAACAATTTCAAATGATCCAATGTATTATGGACTAAGCTTCCCACGTCTACCAAAACGGATTACACCTTTCCTAGGAGAAATCTTTAGAAATACATTCTTCCCAATCCCAAACTCTAGAGCTGTAACACCCCGATCCCGAACACGCTACCAAATCACAATATCCCAAGCATAATTACACTAATTACAGAAACAAATATAACTGTAACCAAGACTCACCTTCAGGATCACAGTGTGCGGCTAGAAGCTCCAATTCCTGTATCGGAATCCGACTGCACACGGTCTGCACCTGAAAACTAAATAGCACACGTGAGTGACAACTAAGTCATCCAATACGCGTCCTAAAACACACAACCACAAATAAAACTCGACAAAACCAAAAGAAACTCGTTTCTTATCATTTTACAAAAACTTAGTTTTCTCCTTTGAAAATCATCCTTTTATTAAACAACCACTTGGGAATTCAATCTCAAAACCATATTCTTTTTCAAAAGCCATATCTCTTTTCTTTTCTTAAACATTCCTTTCAAAAATCTTTTGGAAATTCTTTTTTTTTTCCAAAACAATTCCATTTTCAATATTAGGGATTTCTTCCCAAAACACACTTTTCAAATACACATTTTGACCAGATCTAACCTAAAACACAATGCCTCATTGGACTCAAAACCAAATCATAAACATTGGCTGGCAACTGGTTAAAACATTATCATTTCTTTTCAGGATTTTAGGACCATTTCACAAGTCCAATCTGGCCAAAACACATTTCTCTTTCTTTATTCATTTCCACTTTCTTTACTGTTGTTACCTTGATCAGGGAAAACCTGGCACACAAGCAGTAGGTGAAGACATCCTTCTCTTACCTTCCTGCACTGCCGCAATGAGATTCCCCGTGCGGGATGTCACCGCCTCGGCCAACCAGCATCAATTTCATTTTCATAAGTGTACGGGATACGCCTCTGTCTGCCGCCTCTGTCGGTGACCCGAACAACTAGGTCCAATGACCCAAGCTCAGCCTACACCGTCGGTTACCCGAACAACTAGGCTCAAAAGTCCAGGTTCAGCCTACACCACTACGAGCTCGGTGACCCGAACAACTAGGTATAACTACCTGAGCTCAGCCTACACCGGCGGTGACCCGAACAACTAGGCTCAAAGGCCCAGGCTCAGCCTACACCGCTACGAACTCAGTGACCCAAACGACTAGGCTCAAAGGCCCAGGCTCAGCCTACACCGGCTCAAGCTCGGAAACCACAGTCTTGTTCATAACACATTATTAATGTTCCATTTCAAAACTCTTTCCAATTTTTCAAATACCATTTTCCATTTCATTCTTTCCGTTGCAGGACTCTACTTCCTTACAACACTT
>JAMKQA010014270.1:0-40559 GCA_024699735.1 Posidonia australis
TCTTGCAAAAGAAGGGCTCTTCTCTCACAAAACGAGGTGCCTTGGAATGGTTGCTCTAGGGGTCCTTTTATAGTGGTCTCTAGGGAGGTTACAAGGGGTTTTGCAAGCGAAAAGCCTCGAATATTCGTTGGCATATTCATTTGCAAGTATAACAGCTCGGAAGGTGGAAGGTCAGCAGTCAGAGCTGGGCGCCTGCTTGGTGCGCCACCTTGGTGCGCCAACTTGATGCACCACCTTGGTGCGCCACATTGGTGCGCCAGCCCTGCTCACAATGTTTGATTCGGGCTCTGGCTAATGGGTTTGGGGCTTGGTTCAAGGGCTGATCACATCCAAAGCAACATAGGGACACTCATTCCTGGGTCACCTCAAAATCGGGGTGTCTATAGTCGGTAAGTCCAAAACTTACCATTTTCCCCATTTAGTCGGTATGTGCGAAACTTACCATTCTCCTATTGTTCGGTAAGTCCAAAACTTACCATTCTCTCCTTGGTCCTTAAGTCTGAAACTTACCATTCTCCCTTTGGTCGGTAAGTCCAAAACTTACCATTCTTCCTCTAGTCGGCTAGTCCGAAACTTGCCATATTTCTCTCTTGGTCGGTAACTCCGAAACTTACCATTCTCTTTTTGGTCGATAAGTCCGATACTTACCATTTTCCCCTCTTGTCGGTAAGTCCAAAACTTACCATTCTCCCTTGGTCGGAAAGTCTGAAACTTGCCATATTCCCCTTTTTGTCGGTAAGTTTGAAGCTTAACAATCTCTCGTTGGTTAGTAAGTCCGAAACATGTCATATTCCACTCTTTGTCGGTAAGTCCAAAACTTACCATTCTCTCATTAGTTAGTAAGCCCGAAACTTTCCATTCTCCCACTGGTTGGCAAGTTCAAAATTTGTCATATTCCCCTCTTCGTCGGTAAGACCAAAACTTACCATTCTCTTTTGTATTAGTAAGTCTGAAACTTACCAATCTCCCGTTGGTCGGTAAGTCCAAAACTTATCATTCTCCTTCTGGTCGTAAGTCTGAAAATTACCATATTCCCCTCTTGGTCGGTAAGTTCGAAACTTACCATTTTCCCCACTAGTCAGTAAGTCCGAAACTTACCTTCCTCCCTTGGTCGGTAAGTGTAAAACTTGCCATGTTCCCATCATGGTCGGTAAGTTTATACTTACCATTCAACCTTTGGTTGGTGAGTTCGAAACTTACCATTCTCCCTCTGGTCGGCAAGTCCGAAACTTGTCATATTTCGCACTCGGTCGGTAAGTCCGAAACTTACCATTCTCTTTTTGGTTGGTATGTCCCAAACATACCATTTTCCCATCTAGTCGGTAAGTCCGAAACGTACCATTCTCCCTTGATTGGCAAGTCCGAAATTTTCCATATTCCCCTCTTGGTTGGTTTGTTTGAAACTTACCATTCACCTTTTGGTCGGTACGTCCACAACCTACCATTTTCCCCTCTGGTCTGTAAGTCCGAAACTTACCATTCTGCCTTGGTCGATTAGTCTGAAACTTGCCATATTCCCCTCTTGGTCGGTAAGTCCGGAACTTACCATTCTCTTTTTGGTCGGTAAGTCTGAAGTTTACCATTTTCCCCTCAAGTCGGTAAGTCTGAAACTTGTCATATTCCTCTCTTGGTCGGTAAGTCTGAAACTTACCATTCTCCCATTGGTCGGTAAGTTCGAAACTTACCATTCTCCCTTAGCTTGGCAAGTCCGATGCTTGTCATATTCCCCTCTTAGTCGGTAAGTCCGAAACTTACCATTCTCATTTTGGTCGGTTATTCTGAAACTTACCATTTTCCTTTCTGGTCGGTAAGTCCGAAGCTTACCATTCTCCATTGGTCGGTAAGTCAGAAACTTGCCATATTCCCCTCTTGGTCTGTAAGTCCAAAACTTACCATTCTCATTTTGGACGGTAAGTCTGAAATTTACCATTTTCCCCTTGGTCGATAATTCCGAAACTTACCATTCATATTTTGGTTGATAAGTCCGAAACTTACAATTTTCCCCACTTGGTCGGTAAGTCCGATACATACCATTCTCCCTTTGGTGGGTAAGTTTGAAACTTACCATTCTCTTTCTAGTTGGTAAGTCCAAATGTTACCAATCTCCCTTTGGTCGGTAAGTCCGAAACTTACCATTCTCCCTCTGGTCGACAAGTTCGAAACTTGCCATATTCCCCTCTCAGTCGGTAAGTCCGAAACTTACTATTCTCTTTTTGGTCGGTAAGTTCGAAACTTACGATTTTCCCCTCTGGTCGATAAGTCAAAAACTTACCATTTTCCCTTGGTCGGCAAGTCCCAAACTTGCCATATTCCCTTCTTGGTCGGTAAGTCTGAAAATTACCATTCTCTTTTTGGTTGATAAGTCTGGAACTTACCATTCTCCCTTTGTTCAGTATGTCCAAAACACACCATTTTCCCTCTAGTCGGTAAGTTCTAAACTTACCATATTCCCCTCTTAGTCGATAAGTCTGAAACTTACCAATCTCTTTTTGGCCGGTATGTCCGAAACTTACCATTTTTCCCTCCAGTCGGTAAGTCCGAAACGTACCATTCTCGCTTGGTCGGCTTGTCCGAAACTTCTCATATTCTCCTCTTGGTCGGTAAGTCCATAACATACCACCCTCTTTTTGGTCGGTAAGTTCGAAACTTACCATTTTCTCTTTTGGTTGGTAAGGCCGAAACTTGCCATATTCCCCACTCGATCGGTAAGTCTATAAGTTACCTTTCTCCCATTGGCCGGTAAGTTTGAAACTTACTATTCTCGTTTTTGTCAGTAAGTCCGAAACTTACCATTCTCCTTCTGGTCGGCAAGTCCGTAATTGGTCATATTCCCCACTTGGTCGGTATGTCTGAAACTTACCAATCTCTTTTTGGTCAGTAAGTCTGAAACTTACCATTTTCCCATTTGGTCGGTTATCCGAAACTTACCATTTTCTCATGGTCGGCAAGTCCGAAACTTGCCATATTCCCCTCTTGGATGGTAACTCTGAAACTTACCAATCTCTTTTTGGTCGGTAAGTCAGAAACTTATCATTTTCCCCTCTGCTCGGTAAGTCTGAAACTTACCATTCTCCCTTGGTCGGCAACTCCAAAACTTGCCTTATTCCGCTCCTTGTCGATAAGTCCAAAACTTACCATTCTCTCATTGGTCAGTAAGCCCGAAACTTTTCATTCTCCCACTAGTCGGCAAGTTCAAAATTTGTCTTATTCTCCTCTTCGTTGGTAAGTCTGAAACTTAGCATTCTCTTTTCTATCAGAAAGTCTGAAACTTACCAATCTCCAGTTGGTCGGTAAGTCCGAAACTTATCATTTTCCCCTCTGCTCGGTAAGTCTGAAACTACCATTCTCCCTTGGTCAGCAACTCCAAAACTTGCCTTATTCCGCTCCTTGTCGGTAAGTCCAAAACTTACCATTCTCTCATTAGTTAGTAAGCCCGAAACTTTTCATTCTCCCACTAGTCAGCAAGTTCAAAATTTGTCTTATTCTCCTCTTCTTTGGTAAGTCTAAAACTTAGCATTCCCTTTTCTATCAGAAAGTCTGAAGCTTACCAATCTCCCGTTGGTCGGTAAGTTCGAAACTTATCATTTTCCTTCTGTTCAGTAAGTCTGAAAATTGCCATATTCCACACTTTGTCGGTAAGTTTGAAACTTACCATTTTCCCCTTTGGTCGGTATGTCCGAAACTTACCATTCTCGCTTGGTCAGCAAGTGTAAAACTTGCCATGTTCCCCTCTTTGTCGGTAAGTCCGATACTTACCATTCAACCTTTGGTCGGTAAGTTCGAAACTTACCATTCTCCCTCTGGTCAGTAAGTCTGAAATTTGTCATATTCCCCTCTTGGTCGGTAAGTTTGAAACTTACCATTCTCTTTTTGGTCGGAAAGTCCCAAACTTATCATTTTCCCCTCTAGTCGGTAAGTCTGAAACTTACCAATCTCCCTTGATTAGCAAGTCCAAAAGTTGCCATATTTCCCTCTTGGTTGGTTTGTTTGAAACTTACCATTCCCCTTTTGGTCGGTAAGTCCACAACCTACCATTTTCCCCACTGGTCAGTAAATCCGAAACATACCATTCTGCCTTGGATGATAAGTTTGAAACTTGCCATATTCCCCTCTTAGTCGGTAAGTTCGAAACTTACCATTCTCTTTTTGGTCGGTAAGTCTGAAGTTTACCATTTTCCCCTATGGTCGGTAAGTCTGAAACTTGTCATATTCCTCTCTTGGTCGGTAAGTCTGAAACTTACCATTCTCCCATTGGTCGGTAAGTTCGAACCATACCATTCTCCCTTTGGCCGGCAAGTCTGAAATTGGTCATATTCCCCTCTAGTCGGTAAGTCTGAAACTTTCCATTATCTTTTTGGTCGGTTATTCCAAAACTTACCATTTTCCCTTCTGGTCGGTAAGTCTGAGGCTTACCATTCTCCCTTGGTCGGTAAGTCTGAAACTTGCCATATTCCCCTCTTGGTCTGTAAGTCCAAAACTTACCATTCTCATTTTGGTCGGTAAGTCTGAAACTTATCATTTTCCCCTCTGGTCGATTAGTCCAAAACTTACCATTCTCTCTTAATCGGCAAGTCCGAAACTTGCCATATTCCCCTCTTGGTCGGTAAGTCCGAAATTTACCATTCTCCCTTTGTTCGATAAGTCCAAAACTTACCATTCTCTCTCTGGTCGGCAAGTTCAAAACATGTCATATTCCCCACTTGGTTGGTAAGTCTGATACTTGTCATATTCCTCACTTGGTTGGTAAGTCTGAAACTTACCATTCTCTTTTTGGTATATAAGTCCTAAACTTACCATTTTCCCCTTTTGGTCGGTAAGTCCGAAACTTACCATTCTCCCTTTGGTCGGTAAGTCCGAAACTTACCATTCTCTTTTTGGTCGGTATGTTCGAAACTTACCATTCTTCCTCTGGTCGGCAAGTCCGAAACTTACCATATACCCCTCTTAGTTGGTAAGTCCGGAACTTAGCATTCTCTTTTTTGTCGGTAAGTTCGAAACTTACCATTTTCCCCTCTGGTCGGTAGGTCATGAACTTACCATTCTCCCATGGTCGACAAGTTTGATACTTGCCATATTCCTCTTTTGGTCGGTAAGTCCGAAACTTACCGTTCTCTTTTTGATTGATTAGTCCAAAACTTACCATTCTCCCTTTGGTCGGTATGTCCGAAACGCACCATTCTCTCTCTCGTCGGTAAGTCTGAAACTTACCATATTCCCCTCTTGGTCGTTAAGTTTGAAACTTACCATTCTCCTTTTGGTGGGTTAGTCCGAAACTTACCTTTCTCCCACTGGTCAGCATGTCTGAAACTTGCCATTTTCCATTCTTGGTCGGTAAGTCCTAAACTTACCACATTCCTTCTGGTTGGTAGGTCTAAAACCTACCTTGCCCCACTCGATCCTTGCTCAGAGAGTTTGGTATCGATGGTGCCCCTTTGATCGTGCTCCAGATGGATTACACTAACTTCCTTCTATGGATCGGTACCCTGGACTGCCCGATGGCCACCTGTCTAGGTGTCTATCTTGTTGGACAGTAGATCCGGTATCCTATCGTGCCCCCTTTCTCCTGGGCTGGTATCCCGAACTACCCGGGCAATACTTGTGGTGCCCGATGGATTCCCCACTCGCCTTGTTACTTCCCTCCTTTTGAGCTAGTAGACTGAACTACCCGGATGGCTTCAGTGACCAATCATTTTTCGGTTGGCAAGCACCATGAGTCTTGTCCGGTTCTTTTCTCGACAAGTGTGATAACTGGTCATGTCCTTTAGGAGCTGATTCGTCATCAACTTGTTAGCATTTGTCATTAATGTTAGTTTCCATGATTTCGGCTTCGTCTTTGGCATTCTAGATGGTAGGTCATGACTTTTGGTGCTTTCATCGACCGATAGCTAGTGGTCAGTAGCTAACTCTTTCTTGTAGCTTGGGGCTGAGCGTCTTAGTCAACCTCGAGCAACAATCTCCTCCTCTTGTTCTCTTTACCTTGTAAGAAGGGGCAAGGTGTCTTTGTCAACCCTGAGCATCGGTCTCAGTTGTCTTTATCCTCTAAGCTTGCTCAGGGAGACACCCCATATGCATGCAAACCCTAACCCTAGACATAAACCCTAGCACTAAACCCTAAAACCAGCTTAAAACCCTAAACCCGAGCACTAAACCCTAAAACTACCTCAAAACCCTAAAATAATCTCAAAGTCTTAAAATCCTCTTAAATCAAATTCAAAACCCTAACCCTAGCACTAAACACCACCACTAAACCCTAAAACTAACTCAAAATCCTAAAGTTAACTCCAAATCCTAAATTCCACTTAAACCAAATTCAAAATCTAAAGACAATCCAAAACCCTAATTCAAAACCCTTAAACCCTAAAACTAACCAAAATCAAAATTCAAAATCCAAAGACAATCCAAAACCTGAATTCAAAATCCTAAAACCCTAAAGCCAACCTAGATCAAATCCAAAATCTAAAACTAATCAAACCCTAAACCCTAATTTCAAGCACTAAATCAAACCCTAAACCATAATTTCAAATCCTAACAACCTAACCAATTTCCACCTTCACCATAACAACCTCTAACCACTCAAACAAACTTAACCAATTCCCACCTTCATTATAACAATCTATAACAACCTCTAACCACCTAAACAAACCCTAATCACTTCTCACTTCATCATAACAACCTCTAACAACTTGTAACAACTGCCAACAACCTGTAACTAACCATAACCAACTACTCTAACAACCCTAGCCATTTGCAAGCCTATAAATACCCCCCATTTGCAAGAGAGAAAAAAGGGGAGGAAAAGACATGGAAAAATAAAAAGGAGAGCCACTAAGGTTTTTTCTCTCAACCAAAGCAAATAGAGAGGTCCTAGATTAGTGAGGAAGCTCGAGGAGGGGAAGAAATTGCATTTCAGGCCATCTCCAAAGAGCTTTGGCAGCCTCCGGCGAGCTCTAACGGCCAAATCCACTGCCTACTCAGGTATGCCTTTTATTGAGCTCAATTTTCATCCAAAATGATCCCCTAGATCTTCCTCTTCCTTCCCTAGTCGATTCCAGTAGTGCCAGAGGGTTTCCCTAGCTGTAATCAAAGTTCCAGGGGTCATTGGAGCTATTCTCCGGTGACATAGGTGGGGGCATGAATCTAGTGGTCAATTTGTGCCCTAAGGTGTTCGATCTTCTCCCCTGGATCTTCCTCTTGCTTCTCCGACCCCTGGCACGTCATTTCAAGTCCTCGCTAAGCCTCTAGTAGCCAATCGCCGGCATCGCTCACAGTCGCTGTCGCCAGGGAAGACAACTGGCAACAGAGTTCGAACAACTACCTTCAGCTCCGCCGCACCTCTCCAGGCCTCCTAGAACCTTCCACGACATGCCCCTAGCACTCCAGATCAATCAGAGCCACATTTCATGCACTGGATCACCCTCGTAGTCGAGCTTTTTGGAGTGGATTGGGTCGACGTCGACTGATGTCCGGGGAATGAAGAGCTTCTGGAAGAGGAGAAACATTCCACTCATGGCCCTCAAGCCTCCAGGAGCCTCAAACTATAGTGCCGTGGCCTCCAGAGCCTCCTCCTTCCACGACGCCATCGTCGGGGATGCTTCGACGGCAAGGGGGATGGGAGGAGGATTCCGACCATCAAAATCCCGATCCAAACCATTGGATCCCTTCCTCTTCTCCTTCTCTTGCTCCCAATGGAGCCTGATTCTTGATCAAGCGTTGGAGGGCATCCCAGGCGGTCGTCGACAGCGAAGTTCCATCGCTAGCGACCGTTGCCTCTTTTTCTTTGAAAAAAAATAGAAAAAATAATTTTTCTTTTAAAAAACTTCTGATACTTTTGCTTTCTTACAAATAGGTCCTTTTTCCTTACATTTACGCCCCAGCACATGAATTTTTAATCATTTTAATAATGTTTGCTTTGAAATATTGCAATGTGACCCCTATACCTTCTTGTTAATGTTTTCTAGGCTAGAAAATTTGATAAAAAACCCCAGAGTTACTTTTCATACATTTTAAGTCAAGAATTTTGCATAAAAAATCCTGAGCTTTATTGAAAAAGTTCTAAATGCATGCTTTTTTGTCAAAATTGCAAATTAAACCCTAGATATTCAAATATTTGTTCAGATGTGTTCAAGAATTGCATTTTAGCCCCTAAATTTCATTGATTTCACACAAAATGCATATTTTCTAGGGTGAAATTGCACAGTAGTCCCTAAACTTCCTAGATTTCAAACTTAAGACCATTTTCTTGCACATTTAACCCTGAATTTCTTAAGAATTGCATTAACTGCATGTTTTACTAGCAAAATTGCATGTTGAACCTTAGGAATCTTGATTTTGACCAAAAATGCACAGTTTTGCTCATTTGACCCTAAATTTCTTCAGAATTACATAAAATGTGTTTTCCTATGTATTTTTGATGATTTAGCCTTAGAGTTTCTGTTTTCATTCAGAATTTGTGAATTTTGCACAAAAGCCCCTGGAATTTACACTTTTCACTCACATGTGCATTTTGTACATTTTGTTCCCCCTTTTCATGCATATTTTCTTATGTATTTTTTTTCTTGCATCATGCACAAACTTTTGACTTGTTTCAAACTCGATTTTTATATTGTTTCTCAGATTTTTACGATTTTAATTTGATTTGGCTTTCCATGGCTTGAGGGCGTATATTAACAGACTTGATAATGCCGATAGTAACCTGAATGAGGATTATTTTCTCCAATTTGATTTTCTCGAATTTCTTCGAGTTTCCACTGCTTTGCGTAATGCTTTTCGAGTATTCTTGATTTTCACAATTTTTCCTCATCGTCCAAGGGCGTACAGTAAAGCGGCATTTTCAATGCCTACATTGTCCTTCGGATTATCATTTTTCTTTTTTTCTTCTTCATTTCTATGATTTGGCATGTTTTCCAGTCATATTAGGCATGTGAACTCAGAATAGGCAAGCATACAAACAATAGAGCATTGGTAAGCAGGAAACCTAGAAAGACTGAGTTCTTCGGGCGTATGGGGGTGCCTAACCCCTTTCCCATGCATAACAAGAATTCTTACCCTTTCTCTAGCCCACATTGATTTGTGCACTACATCCATTAAGCACGAAGCATGCATATGTTTTCCTCGCCTTGGTTTCTTTTGGTTTTTTTCCTTTGTGTTTGGTTTTCCTCGTCTTTCCATTAAAAGACTAGGTGGTGACTCCTTTCCTTATCCTTTCTTATCTTTCCTTGGTGCTTTCGAGCCTAGTATTCTTCTTTGGATTCACCATCTTCGTCGTGACTGTATCGAGACTCCTCGTGTGTTTCCACGCACCGTAGGACAGCCGTGTAGGGTTCCACCGGCACGGTCACACATACATGCTTGGAGAAAGAAGACACTGTTCTATAGTGAGGACATGAGGTTTGTGGTCACTAGTAGTACTTTTTTAGGTAACACCAGTTAACTAGCTCTGATTGTTCGATATGGTCCATATCCTCCAAGATTACTGCTCCTTTAGATAAGACTTGTTTAACTGCAAACGATCCTCTCTAGTTGGGCCTGAATTTGCCACTACCGTCATGGAGATGTATAGCTCGGAAGACCAGGTCCCCTGGCAAGAAACTTCTAGGTCGGACCTTCTTTTGATTGGCTTTGGTGATCCATTTCTAATAACATTGTGCATGATGCATAGCTTGTAATCTGTGCTCATCTATCAAGTTCAGCTGAACAAAGTGGTCCTCAATCCACTCTACCTCATCAAACTCCACTTCTCTCAAGACTCTAAGCGAGGGTATCTCCACCTCTATAGGCAAGACTACTTCCATACCATGGACCAGAGAATATGGAGTTACTCTAGTTGAAGTCTGGACTGATGTTTTGTAAGCCCATAAAGCATACAAGAGCTTGTCATACCAGTCCTTATGAGTTTCCGCCATCTTTTTAAGGATCTTAGTTAGATTCTTATTGGCGGATTCCACCACTCCATTCATCTGAGGGCGATATGGGGAGAACCTATGATGCTTGATTTGGAACTCCCACAAAAAATCCTTGACCCTTTTGGCTATGAAATTCATCCCATTATCAAAAATAATTGCATACGGGACCCCATATCGTGTGATTATATTGTTCCTAATGAATTTTTCCATCACCGAGGCTGTCCCGGTCTTGTAAGAAGCTGCCTCCACTCATTTATTAAAGTAATCAATAGCTACCAAGATGTGTTGTTGTCCATTAGAAGCTACCGGGTGGATAGCTTCGATAACATCTATTCCCCATGTTGAGAAAGGCCAAGGTGATGACATATTGTGGAGTTGTTACAGAGGTACATGAATGAAGTTCCCATGGATTTGACAACTGTGACATCTTCGCACAAACTGACAGTAGTCTGTCTCCATGGTTGACCAAAAATAGCCTTGTAACATTATCTTCTTGGCCAATAACACCCCATTCATGTGTGGTTCACATGTCCCAGCATGCATTTGTAGCAATATTGTGTCTGCCTCCTTTTTGTCCTGACAGCACAAAAACATCTGATTATATGACCTTCTGTATAAATGACTGGCTCCGAGTACATATTTTGATGCCAATTGGACCATAGTCTTTCTGTTTGCAGCTGATGCATCTGGATGATGACTCCCTGTTTCGAAGAAGACCTTAATGTCATGATATCATGGGAGCTCTTCTGTGGGACTCACTTCCTTTATACTCATGCAGTATGTCGGCTGGTCTGTGCATGTTACCAACACTTCCATTGTGCGATCCTTTGGTATGGACAACCAAGGTGCGAGAGTGGCTAGTGCATCTACATAGGCATTCTTGGCTCTGTTCATGAAAAAAAGCATATCTTCACTCATTTGGCCATTAGCTTTAGAAGATAGGTATGATATGGCACTAGTTTCAAATCCATTATCCTCCAGTTACCATTAACTTGTGAGATGACCAATATGGCATCGTCAAGCACATGCAACTTCCGCATACCATGTTCTAATGCAGCCCGCAGTCCAATAATACATGCCTCATACTTTGCCTCATTGTTGGTGCACACAAAGGTCAACTTCTTGATAAAGTGGGATCATCTGGCCCTACGGGGTCTCCAGTACCGCACCGATGCCCATGCCTTGCCTGTTAACTGCGCCATCAAAGTTGAGATGCATGGTTCTTTGTCACAAGGTCCTTCTAACTCATCCTCTTCCATGGCGAATAGTATATCCTCATCAGAGAATTGAGTTTGCAGGGGTTGATACTCTAGCAAAGGTAAATCTACTAAGTGATTTGCCACGGCTTGCCCTTTCATAGACTTCTGAGTGACAAAAGAGATATCAAACTGAGATAAGAGCACCTACCACTTGACACATTTGTCCACCAGTGTTGGTTTCTGAAACAAGTATTTCATAGGATCATGTTGGCATAGTAGTAGAATAGGATATGCCATCATATAATGTCTCAAGTGTTGTGTGGCCCAGACAAAGGATAAGCAGACTTTCTCGATTGCGATATACTTAACTTTGCAATCATTTAATTTCTTACTCAAGTATTAATGGCCCTCTCTTTACGACCTGTTTCATCATGTTGACCCAGGATTGCACCCATTGAATGCTGTGTTATTGACAAATAGAGCAATAGAGGATGTCCTGGTGTCGAGGGAACCAAAACTAGTGGCCTTATCAAGAGCCTCTTAATTTTGTCAAAAGCTTATTAGCATTCATTACTCCAATGGATCTATGCATTTTTCCTCAAGAGCTTGAAGATCGGCTCACAAATTGATGTCAGTTGGGCAATGACTCGACTGATATATTGCAACCGCTTTAGCAACCCAAGGACTTTTCTGTTGTAGGAGGAGGCATCTCAAGGATAGCTTTAGCCTTGCTTGGATCCACCTCAATTCCCCTCTGGCTAATGATATATCCCAAAAGTTTGCTTGATGACACCCTAAATACGCATTTATTGGGGTTAAGTCGAAGCTAGTTTTTTCGCAAGCGGTTGAATAACTTTCTCAAGCAAGCAATGTGTTTTTCGGGCTCTTTTGACTTGGCTATAATGTCATCCATATAGACCCTGATATCTTGGTGCATGAGGTCATGGAACAATGTTGTCATCGCCTTTTGATATGTGGCCCCGGCATTCTTTAGCCTGAATGGCATAACCCTGTAATAGAATACTCCCCACGGGGTGATGAAGGATGTTTTCTCCATATCCTCATCTACCATTCTAATTTGATTGTAACCTGAGAATCTATCCATGAATGGCAACATCTTATGTCCAGCGGTATTGTCCACAAGCACATCGATATGCGGGAGTGGGAAGTCATCCTTCAGGCTTGCCTTGTTTAGGTCTCTATAATCAATACACATTTGAACCCGACCATCCTTCTATGGCATTGGTACCACATTTGCTAACCATTCTGGGTAGAGGACGACTTTTAGAAAATTGACCTTGTGCTGCTTCATTATTTCCTCTTTCAGTTTCAACAGCCATTGCGGTCACCATCTTCACAATTTCTACTTGACCGGCCTGATGTTAGGCTTAAGTGTAATATGTGCACCACTACCTCAACATCTAGCCCGACCATGTCATCATAACTCCAAGCGAAAACATCCACAAACTCTTGAAGAAGCTCAACAAATTCTGCCAAAGCCTATGCTATGAGTCTAGCACTAATTCACACTTCCTTGACATTTTCTACAGTGCCAATGTTTACATGCTCGGTTTTCTCTTCTACATGCAAGTTTGGGCCCTCTAGATCATCATCATAAGGCTAAAAATCTAGTGTGTCATGACCGTCCTCAGCTATTTCTCATATGCGATTAGTTCAGAAAGGACCTCCTGTTGAAAAGATGGATCCATGTCTTCGAAGATGCATATTTGCTTGGCACTCTGCCCTTGATGATGCTTTGGAATAGTCACTGTCACTCTAGCCTTTTTGTAAGCACCTTTGACAGTCTTCGATTTTGATACACTCGAACTTACAAAGGTGCTTGGCCATTCCACTTCTTCCACAACCGTATTGTGCAGATGACTATTTCTTTGTTTCTTGTTTTCTTGAGTGGTATGTACAATGTGTGTGATAGGAGGGAAACTATCCTCTAACTGATTGATGTGAGTGCTGCCACCCACATCCTCTCTTGAGCCTAGCTCAAGATCTTTTATTTTTGGACCCCACTACTCAAGTGGGGCCAAAACTGGTAGTACCAACTAGACCCGCCTCCCGACTAATAGGAGATAAACTCCTCTAGCCTAGCACTTACTGATCTAGCTTCCTCTAGGACCATGATGGTGACTTGACCCTGTGAAATGAACTGCTCTACGATGCATTATGTGACTACAACTTTTCCTTTTCTACGCCTGAGTTCATTAACCAACTACTCTGCGATGCATTCTGTGACTACAGCTTTTCCTTTTCTGTGCCTGAGTTCATTCTTTGCATCCTCTGTCAATGTTGCCAACTGTTCCTAGAACAGAACTTCCAAATCACTGAGCATGCTCTCAACTTGTGCCACTACAGCATCTCCTTCCTCTTTATCGGAAGCAAAATCTACATAGTATGCATTGGTCGTTTCTCGTGCTTCTGGCGATGATTTGCATTGATTTGGCTGTGACTCTGTTAAAGCTAACTGATATGCTGGTGAAACTGTGATTGAAACTGCTTTTACTGAAACTATAACTACAATAGGGTCTGCTGGAGGACCTACAACTAGCTCTGGAGGCAACAACAAAAGCCTACCTGTCCTTGGTCGAAAAGACGGCGTTTGACTTGTTGTGTTATTTGCAACCTCCTCTTCAAAATAATAGTCCTCAATACAGACCCACTCTGGTCCATTGATAGATTCACTCTGTACAGATTCTACAACAACAGGACTTTGATTGGGATCTAGAAACCCTGTACTAATAAAGTTAGTCAAATTCTGTGGAATAAAAAGTTTTTGGGACTTACGATTCCTCAAGAATTCATCTTATGGCTTCCATTTGTATCCCAGTCCTTCAAATTCTCGTCTTTTCTTTGCTATAATTGGTTCGACGATTTCTTGGCCATTTTGCCTGGAAGGTGCTCCTTTCTAGTAGCCCCACCTCTGACAAAGATTCTAAACCATCATAAAAGGATTGCCAAAAGCGGCCTAATGGCTGGCATGCTCAAGAATTGGAATGAAATTGACAGGCTCAAAGCAATCAACTCGGTAGAGCACATGAGAAGGCTTGGGGTCAAAATGGACAGTCTGAGGGGATAAGGATGAAACAACCTCGAGTTTTTTCTTTTCAAGATTTTCCACCATTACAACGATAATGTCATTGTTCCAACGAAACTTAATCATTCGGTGAAGTGTCGAGGGGATAACCTGATGCTTGTGGAGCCAAGGGCACCCATGTAGGAGATTGAAAGACAGTTTGATCGAGGTTGACAACATAAAACTTCACATCAAAAAGGGCAGGACCAACAATCAGAGGGATAACCAAAATCCCTAAAGCATCATGGTGTGTATTGTCAATTGTCGTCATTCCTTTCACAGCCAGAGTAATGTCCTTGGACTTGAATCTGATCTGACTTACGGTACGCAAGGGGCAGACAATTAAATCGGCACCATTATCCACCAATGTAAGAGGAACGTAGAAATTCTGGTATTGCACCATGATAAATAGGGGTTGGTTGTGATTGGTCCTTACTAGGGGTAATTCTGAACTGGAAAAAGAGATCGCTTGTGGTGTAACTACCATTCCTATTAAGTTTTCCAAGGCTGATGGTTGTATTATTGGGGAAAAATGGGTGACTTGGAAAACTTGGAGAAAGGCCTCCATATGTTCAACTGACGTGTGAATCAGGTCCCAAATGGAAATATTTGCTTTAACCTTTTTCAATTGGGCTATGATGTCAGCTACGGGTTGGTCTTTTTTGGTAGTAGTAGGATTGGCTCTTGGGGTTGCTTCTTTTGGAACAAGATTGGAAAACTGGGTTTCTAGTTGGGACGATGAAGCTGTTGGCTGGTTGAACTTGCTAGTAGGAAATTGGACCTTGTATAGCCGTCCTGATCATGTCACCTCAGTGAACATTTTTGTGGCGTAGCTGTAGGGCATATGATGGGTATCTTGTGTCAAATTAATGATCACAGGAGTACGAGCCTCCAATTCTACTGAGACAAGGGCCGACGTACTTGGTGATGCAGGTATTGGCATTTTCTAAACCAAGGCTAGCTTCGGTCTAGCTAACAAACAAACAGATGGTGAGGTGGATTGCATGGTAGGTTTAGTAGCTATGTGCCTCGACTTGGCAATTAACTGAATCATGTTGATTGTAGAACTGGAAGCATTAGCCAAGGATCCGTAAAGCTAATAGGGAAAAGGAGCTGAGATGTCATGAATAAGAAGAGAAGGATCAAACAGTGAGGATGCAAACTCAATAGAAAAAAATAAGATGAACACCTGAAGTTCCGGTTGTATGCTTAGGTAGGGGCCGCTTAGCTATACTAGTATATGTGTAGATGTAGAAGAATCTGGTGCTGATGCAGCTGGCGACGACTCTGCCTCCTGTGTTTTGATGATGATGACCTTTTGGTCAAACAAGTCCAAAATAGCACTCCGGAGCTTGAAATAGTTATCCGTAGAGTGCCCTACGACTCTATGGAAACTACAGAATAAGTCTGCTTTAAACCACTACGGAAGAAGGTTCGACGACTGACGAACTTTCGAAAGCTTCATGAGTGACGCAACCTTGGGGAATACGGCACTCAGTGGCTCAACCAAAGGAGTGTAATCTTTTTCGGGCCGTCGAGGCCACCTCTATCTTGGGTTACACCCTTGCCTTGCCGGTGTGGGCTGGTATACTTGCTCGGCGGTGGTAGTGATTTGTGATGTGGATGGTGCCTTAGGTGTAGGGGTATAAACCACATGATTCGGTGCTGGCGAGCTCACCACGCTAACTGGCATAACAAGAGCCCTTACATATGCCACGACATTCTTGGTAGTGTCCTTCCTCCACGAGTATTTGGTGTTAGATCCATTGCTGCCACCGCTTTCGTTGCTGGTCCCCCTGTTGTGGTTTGAAGCCATGGTCTGCTTAGTGAATGCCGCTAAAGTAGGAAAACTTCCGCTATGCAATGAGCTCTCGACTCGGGTGCCAGCTTTGATCAAGGGTGCAAAAGTGGAAATGGGCTGAATGCTAAGCAAGGCCCCTATGGTGGTTGCACTCCTTGTGTTATCATCTTGATAGCTTTGATCAAGGGTCTACATCTTATGTTTTACGTAAGATTTTTGGTGTTTGCTTTGGTGGTCCAATCATAGGTCCCATTTTGGGTGATTTTGAAAAGTGGAGCTTTGGGTCGTTTTCTAGAATCACAGAATTCGGCATACCAAAGTGGAAACGACATACCAAACCAGTAATTTTTGGTACACATAATCCATTCGGTATGTCTATATTTCTGTCTATTTTGGTCCTCCGATCGATTCGGTTTGTCGAATCTCTTCGGTCAACCATAAAAGGAAAATTTGGCATACCAAACCCATTTTTCGGCATGCCGAATCAGGAATCAGAGATTTTTAGAAAAAATTGATTTTGAGGGTGTGACCATGCCTGCCTAGGGATCCGGTGCGAAGTCAAACTAGAGGGACGAGGCCATAGCCATGCCAGGATGGCAAAGGTGCAAGATAGGATAAAATGAAAAAAAAATGGAGTTGCCACCTAGTCTTTTAAGGGAAATAAGAGGAAAACTACAAATAAACTACAAAAGATTGAATGCACGAGATTCAAATGTGATGGCTAGATGTCTACTAACTAAACGATGGGTAAGGATTCCCATTACGCACGGGGAAGGTGTTAGGCACCCCCATACGCTCGAGAAACTCGATCTTTCTAGTCCAATTTGCTTGCTAAAGGCTGAATGAATGCTTGCTAAGCCTAGATTGTGCTCTAATCTTGCTTGTATGAATGCCAAGACAAGACTAGATGGATGTGCAAGATGGTATGCAAAAACTGCGAAGAAATCTACACGAAATGACGAAATCACGAAACACGACACGACAAAGAAAATCACATGAAATGACGAGGTTTTTTTTGGTGAGAATGGCTCTAGAAATCATACAGACCTCAAGAGAATAAAAAATGCAACCAACTCAAATCATCAGAATGATAGGAAACTTTGTGGAAATCAAGATGGATAAATTGCAAAGAAGTCCACGCAAAACAGGCAAATGATGACATGTGAAGAAAATCACATAAAATGATAGTGTTTCGGGAAAGCATGTCTGGAAAAACCATATAGATATCAAAAAGGTCAAAATTGGAGTCAACCAAAGTCATCAGAATCATGGAAAAAGTCATAAAAATCAAAAAGGAGAAATAATCTACAAGTGGGCCAATGTGGGCCTTTAGGTTAGTCAATGTATGCCCTCGGGCAATGAAATCCAAATCAAATCAAAAAAATTCCGAGAATATGGAATAAAAGGGATCAAATCAAATATCAGGTGAAGGAATTCGAAACGGGTGGATAACAATCCACGGGAAAACGCAAAGGCTGTGGGCTTGCTTGAAAAGGATAGGATGATATGCAAACATGATGAAAAGCTATGCGAATTGCATGAAAGAGTCCCTAAGTGTGTAAGGGATGCTAAGGAATGACTTAGACAAAGATTATGCATGACTGAGTGCAAAACTAGCATGCATGTCCATGAATTGGTGACAAAAGGGTAGTTTGGTCATTTCAATGGCCAAATGTGATAAATGCATGTATGTGGATGATGCATGGTCTGAGATACACCAAAATGTATGAGAAATGTCAGGAAAATCTTATTTACAATGAAATATGAAAGGGACAAGGTTTTAAATACTAGAAAACGATGTAAACATGTTAAAGAGCAACACCAGGGACTAAAATGCAAATTTCATGAAAAAAGGGGGCAACTTGATTAAATTGTGTCTAGTGCCTCTTATCTTAATGTGTAGATGATGGATTAAAAGAAAATATAGCACTGTGATGCGTGACAATTGCACCTTAGTAATTTCTTGAGAATTCAAGGTCTAATGTGCAAAATTCACATATAAGTGCAAATGTGACTGAAATGTGAAACTAAAGATCAATTTACAATGCAAACATGATATTTAAATGAAAACTAATGTTTAAGCGAAAAATTGTAAATGCAATAAGTTGATAATGTCAATAATAGGTGTGAAAACAACTAAAACCCTAGATGATGGATTTGAAGTTAATTTAAGGGTCAAGATGCAAATTTTCTATACTCAATGACTGTATGCTATGACTCCAGGGGCTTAATGCAAATTTTCAGGACTTAATGGTGATGAAAATTCAACTTTTATGATGATCAATGTGATTATGAAGTTTCTCAGGGTTAGGATGCAAATTTCACAAGGAAAATTCAATTTAAAAAAGCTTTGGATGCATGATGCAAATGTTCATGACTTAATTGCAAATAAAACCTAATCTCAAGGACTTAAATGTGAGAAAACATGTATGAATGCAACAGAGATGAAAAATTAAAACATGGAGAGAGCCAAATGCAATTCTTACAGAAACAAATAAAGAAATGAAAGTTATTTAAAATTATAAGGGCTTAAATATAAAAACATAGGACCTAAATGTAAGGATCTAAGGGCCTAAAAGTAAAAAATCTAAAACTACAAGACCTAATCTGAAAAACTACCCTTCAAAGTTCACTAGTGCCAGATCTCCAGCGACGACTTTGACAACTAACCTGAGGCGTTACAGCAGTGGAGAGGTTCCGGCGATGGCCCAAGAGGCTCGAGTGAGGCACAGCGGAGCTTTCCAGAGCATCGGACGGGGGTTAGGGCGGCCTGAGGTTCTTCCCCCATCTCTAGCTCTAGTGATTAGCTATCGACACTGGAGAAGACGACAGTGAAGGGAACTGCTAGCGACGCAGTGGCTGGAACAGCGCGACGAGGATCAGAGAAGCTTCGGAGCAACGTGAGGACGTTCCTAGTGGTGTCGTCGAGGGCTGGGGAGGTCTAGAGTGTCCCTCCCATCCCCTACGCCAGAGAAGACCACAATGGAGGTTTGGGTGGTGCTCTAGGATCTAGAACGGTGGCGCGGCGGCTTGGCGAGGTTCCAAGCGGTGAGGTGGAGCTTTGGGTGGTAGTCAGGAGCGGCGAGAGCATCTAGAAGGCACCAAGGGTCTTGACAGAAACTAACAGCTGTGAGTCAACAGTCGACGAAGCGACAGTAGTGTTTTCATGCACTAGAGGCCTAAGGGCCCTCTCTTGCCTGTGGAGAGAGAGGATGGAATGGTCCATGGGTCCTTGCCTAGACCTTGGAGGCCCGTAGCCTTGCCTGTGGTGGTGCACCCACCATCGGAGGAGAAAGAGATGGTATAGGGGTAGTTGTCTCTAGCAAAGCGCGATTCAGAGGAGAAGAGTGAGGTCTATGGGCTAAAGGGGCATGCTTCAAAGTTAAAAAGATAGGAAGAAATTACCCGAGGTGGCGTGTTTCTCTCGGCGATGCTCGACAACGCTCCTCTAGGTGTAGCTTCAGCGACGGTTGTTGGGGGTTTTGAAGGTGAAAAAAGGCTACAAAAGGAACTCTAGATGTTGTGGATTGTTGGGCTATCTCTAGGGTTCATGTGTGGGATTTCTTAGTGGGTTTAAGCGCTCGAAGAGGGGACTAGAAGAGGAGGCCTTGGTTTGTCGACAGCAAGGGCTTTTAAACGCAGGTGGCCTTTCTCCCACCGTCGATCCTCCTCAATAGTGATTGGGCGTCGTTTGATGCTTGCGTGAGCTGAAGGAGAGCGGTTGGAGATCACGGAGGCCGCGAGATATGTGCCGGAGATGCTGGGATGCTGCCAGAGTTGATGGGTTGACTATTGGAGATTGCGAGTGTTGTTGGAATTATTTTTTTCTTACCTAAGATGTTGATTGAAGAGTAAATGGGTGTTGTAGGCTGAATTTGGGCCTAGATAATGGGCTTTTGTTCTTTTTTTTTCTTTTTTAGGTTTTAAGGTTTTAGATTTAGGTGTTTTTAGGGTTTTGTGATTTTAATTTTTATTTTCGTGATTTAGGATTAATGACTTGTAGTTTAAATCTGATTTTAGGTCTTAAGTTCTTGTGATTTAAATTTGGGTTTTGATTTTGTGATTTTAATTTAGGTTTTTGGGTTTTAATTTTAAATTTGGTTAAGTGATTTTTGGATTTTGTTATTTTAGGGTTTTTATGGTTTTAATTAGAATTTAGGGTTTTCTTGTTTCAAATTTTCTTTAGTAATTTAATTAGGGCTTTTGGATTAGGGTTTTAATTAGGGTTTTGTTTATCTTAGGTTTTTTTGTGATTTTAAATTGAGTTTTTGGTGATTTAGGTTTTGGATTTCATAATTTAATTTAGTGATTTGAATTAGGGTTTTGGATTTTAATTAGGATTTTGGGTTTGGTTTTTGGTTTGATTACTTTTAAATTTAGATTTAATTAATTTTTACATGATTAAATTGGAAATTTAATTTAAATTTTGATTTAATTGGTTTCACTTGGGATTTAATTTAGATTTAGATTTAATTGTTTTTTGCGTTATTTTTGTATGAATTAGGGTTTCTTTTTAATTAGATCCAATTTTAATGGATTTTATTAAATTTTGCTTGATTAGGGTTTAACTTAATTAATTTGGATTTTAAGTGGATTTAAGTGGATTTTATTTAACTTTTGTTTTAATTAGGGTTTTCACTCGATTGAATTGGATTTTAAGTGGATTTCATTTAATTTTTGTTTTAATTGGGGTTTTTATTTGATTAATTTGGATTTTAAATGTGTTTTGTTTGGCTTTTTTTTTTTTTAGGTTAGAGTGGGCTTGTGTGGGCTTGAGTTGATTTGTGGATTTAGGATTTTGGTGGAGTTAGGTTTTAAGTTTGGTGGTCGCAACCAGAGAATCTTTCCAAACGAGCTTGTTGTCAAGTGACTACAAAATCGAGGTATCTATAGATGCCCCTTCTTGACCGAGGTCGAGGGAATGGAGACCGATGCTCACGGTTGACATGACACCCCACTTGAGTCCACGGGAGAGTAGTATTTGTTGTGGAGCCGTGAGCTACTTATATGATGGATGCATCGAAAGTCATGACAAATGGCCCATGCATGATGCTGATGCAAAGGATAACCCTGATGCCGGGTGATACAAGAGGACGATGCTGATGACGAGTGGGTAGCCATCAGCTCATGGACGGGAGCGCGAGGGATTTCTCGACTTGTGCCAAGGGATGCTCGGAAAAGACTACCGGGCTTGTCGTACGATAAGGGGGACTTGGAAAATGACAGACCTTTCAGTCCGAAAGGGTGCATGGCAAGATATCAGACTTGTCGACTAAGGATAGACTGATGATGGATGTCAACCAGATAGTTTAGGGGTATCAGCCCGCTCCTGACAATGTAATGGTAGTCAGCAAGATAGTTTGGGGTATTAGCTCGCTCCTAATGATGTGACGGTTGTCAGCCGGGTAGTATGGGGTATCAGCCTGCTCCTGACAATGTGACAGTCATTAGCCAAAACGTTTGGGGTATGAACCCTCTCTCAACAATGTGACGGTTGTCAACTAGATAGTTTGGGGTATCAGCCCGCTGATGAGTTGACGGACTCGTTGTCCGATGATTAGGGTTATCAACTTGCTCCTGACAATGTGACGGTTGTCAATGGGATAGTTTTGGGTATCAGCTCACTGATGAGTTGACAGACTCGTTACTAGATAGTTAGGGTTATCAACCTGATAATGATTTGATAGACGCATTACCGGATAGTATGGGTTATCATCCCACTCTTCACAGTGTGATAGCTGTCAACCAGATAGATAGGGTTATCAGCCCGCTCTTGACAATGTGATGGTTGTCAACCAGATAGTTTGGGGTATCAGCCCACTACTAACAATGTGACGGTTGTCAACCGGATAGTTTGTAGTATCAGCCAGCTCCTGACAATGTGACGGTTGTCAACGGGATAGTTTGGGGTATCAGCCAGCTCCTGACATTGTGACGATTGTCAATCTGATAGTTTGGGGTTTCAACTCGATGTCAAGTTGACGGACTCATTGCTAGATAGTTAGGGTTATTAGCTCGATGATGAGATAACGGACTCATTGCCGAATAGTTAGGATTATCAGCCTACTCCTGATAGTGTGATGGTTGTCAATCAGATATTTTGGGGTATCAACCCGCTGATGAGTTGACGAACTCGTTGCCGAATAGTTAGGGTTATCAACCCGATGATGAGTTGACGGACTCATTGTTGGATAATTAGGGTTATCAGGAGCTCTTGACAATGTGACGGTCATCAACCAGATAGTTTGGAGTATCAACCCATTCTCGACAATGTGACGATTGTCAATTGGATAGTTTGGGGTACAACCCATTCCTAACAATGTGATGGTTGTCAATTGGATAGTTTGGGGTATCAACCCGCTCCTAACAATGTGACGGTTGTCAACCGAATTGTTTCGGGTATCAGCCCGATGATTAGTTGACAGACTCGTTGCTGGATAGTTAGAGTTAGCAGCCCAATGATGAGTTGATGGACTCGTTGCTGGATAGTTAGGGTTATCAGCCCACTCCTGATAGTGTGATGGTTGTCAACCAGATAGTTTGGGGTATCAGCCCACTGATGAGTTCACGGACTTGTTGCCGAATAGTTAGGGTTATCAGCCCGATGATGAGTTGACGGACTCATTGTTGGATAATTAGGGTTATCAGTTGCTCCTGACAATGTGACGGTCGTCAACCGGATAGTTTGGGGTATCAACCCATTCCTGACAATGTGACGATTGACAACCGGATAGTTTGGGGTATCAGCCCACTCCTGACAATGTGACAGTTGTCATTCGGATAGTTTGGGGTATCAGCCCACTCCTGACAATGTAACGGTTGTCAACCGAATTGTTTGGGGTATCAGCCCGATGATGAGTTGACGGACTCGTTATCGGATAGTTAGGGTTATCAGCCTAATGATGAGTTGACAGACTCGTTGTCCGATAATTAGGGTTATTAGCCCGCTCCTGATAGTGTGACGGTTGTCAACCAGATAGTTTGGGGTATTAGCCTGTTCATGAGTTGACGGACTCGTTGCCGAATAGTTAAGGTTATCAGCCCGCTCATGACAATGTGACAGTCGTCAGCTTGATAGTTTAGGGTATCAGCCTGGGGATAGGGGTTAGTCCTCGAATGCAAGAAATCAACAGCTCGGACCTCCTCCAGTCTTAGAGGAATCACGAGGAAAAGGGTTGGGGGCTATTCTTAGGATACAAGGAACTAGTGATTCGGATCTCCTCCGGACATAGAGGAGTGATAAGAGAAGGATAAAGGTTATTCCTAGGACTCAAGTAAACAATGACTCGAAGCTCCTCTAGGCGTAGAGGAGTAGCGAGAGAAGAGATAAAGGCTAGTCCTAGGACTCAAGGAACCAGCAACTCAGATCTCCTCTGGGCTTAAAGGAGTTGCGAGAGAAAAGAATAAAGATTGTTCCTAGGACTCAAGGTGTGACCAAGCCAGTGGAAACCTTAGCGTGGTTCTCCACCTACTCCGGTGTGCGAAAACACACGAGGAGATCCGATACAGTCATGGCGAAAATGGTGAATCTGAAAGAAGAAGAGAAGAGTCGAAAACACCAAGGGAAGACAAAAAGGATAAGGAAAGGAGTCACCACCTAGTCTTTTAATGGAAAGACGAGGAAAACCTAAGAACACCAAAAAAGGCAGAAAACAAACAAGATGCAAAGATGCATGTGTGATCCGTGCCTAATGGGTAATGCAAGATGAATGCGGGCCAAAGAAAGGGTAAGGATTCCGGTTACGCATGGGGAAGGGGTTAGGCACCCCCATGCACCCGAGAAAACTCGGTCATTCTAGGTTTCCTACTGTCAATGGTCTGCTAAATGTATGCTTGCTTATTCTATATGCTCATGCATGAAGATGATTGAAAACATGCCAAATCAAAGCAAAGAAAAGGAATCAGGGAAAAAAGCTAATTCGAGGGTCAAATGTAGGCATTGTTAATGCCGCTTTACTGTACGCCCTTGGGCGATGAGGAAAATCGTGAAATACTCGAAAAGCATCTCGCAAAATAGTGGAAATTGGGGATAAATCTGAGAAAATCAAAAAGGGGAAAAATAATCCTTGTTTCGGGACCAAGTCTGCTTTGACAAGCCTTTTACTATACACCCTCGGGCGATGGAAAGCCAAAACAAATCTAAAGCAAAAATAGAGAAAAATCCAAGAAACGACGAGAAAACAAAGCTTGGCCCAAGCTAGAAAAGCGTGCACCAAGCAAGGAAGAAAAGATGGGAAAATCCGTGCGAAAAGATGTGAAAGTCACGCAAAATGCAATTGTGAATGCAAATGTAAAAACTCTAGGGGGTTTTGTGCAAAAAGCCCAAATCCGAGGAAAACTGAAGTTCGGAAGCCCAAATCCTCAAAAATATGTAGGATAACACATTCTATGCAATTATGAAGAAATATGGAGGCAAATGTGTCTCCCTAGTCAAAGGAAGCTCACTAGGGGTCAGAATGCAACTTACCCACTAATGCATGCATGCAAATCAATTCTGCATAAAATCATAGTAAAAAATGCAAGAAAATGTCTCAGAAATGATCCATAAAGTTGCAGGGGCAAAATGGTCATTTTACCCCTGAAAACAGGCAATTAGAACAATATCAATGAAGCGTAAGGGCTAAACTACAAAAAACCAAGCAAACAAAGCATTCTAGGAAGTTCTGAAGTAATTCAAGGGCAAAAATGTAATTTTCACTGAGATTAAAACATGTAGAAGAAATTCAGTGAAAAAGGAGGGTTAAAATGCAATTAAACCAAGAAAACAAGCTTTTGGAATGTTTTAAAACAAATTCAGGGAGTTTTATGCATTTTTCAAAGCAAAATAAGCCTTCTGGATGTTTTTGAGAAATAGGAGGGCTAAAATGCAATTTAACCAACAAAAACAACTATCCAGAGAGTTTTTGAAATATGCAAGGGCTTAATGCAAATAAACCAGCAAAATTGAGCAATCTGAAACATGTATGAAAGTACAAGGGTTTATATGCAATTTTCGTAGTAAAAATGAACTGTCAGAAAGATTCCAAGGAAACATAGGGTCTTCTATGCAATTTGTTTGAAGCCAAATACATTCAAAAAACTCTGGAGGGCTTTTATTAAAGTTTTAAACTCAGAAAACATTACTTTAAATGTTCAAGGTAAAACATGTAATATTTTCAGTTAAAACTTTATTCGAAACATTTTAGAAAAATGATTGCAAGACCTAGATGTAATAAAAGGACCAAAAAGTATTTCTAGAAGGACCTATTTGCAAGAAAAGCATAGACTCTAGATTTTATTCAAATAAAATGTTTTAAATTGTTTTTTTAAAATGAAAAAGAAACTACGGTCGTCGACGATAGAGTTGAAGATCTTCCTGTGATATGATCTTAGATCAGACCCCACGGGAAGTAAGAGGGAGAGGCAAGGAACGCATCCAATGGAGCCGATGGGAAATCCATAGGCCAGATCGACCTCCCCACCCTGCTTGCCGTCGGGTTGCTCCGGCGACGTATCCGCGGCGGCTGGAGGCGTTCAGGGTGATGGCGCTGCAATCAGTGGTCCAGAGGGCTTTGGGGCATTGGGAGGAACCTCCTCTCGTCTCCTGGAGCTGAATGTAGCGGCAGAAGGGCTTCATCAGTCGTCGGCGGTCCGTCTCCGGCGAGCTCGGTTGCTGCGGCGCTCCAGTGGCCACGGCGCTATCTCAGTGGCTCTGGCATGCTCGTGGGGCATGAAGGAGGGTTACTGGATCGTCGGTGGGGCAGTGGAGGCTGCTCTGGATGCTCTAGATCCCGTCGTCTTCTCTGACGACAGTGGGATTAGTGTGTACTTCCGGTGAGCGGCGCGCGGGCTACTGGGAATGGTGGAGCGGCGATCCAAGGGGCGGTGGAGCTCGAGGGAGGCCAGGGAAGGAGGACAAGAGGCTCCGGGGTCCATTGACACTTCCTGGATTGCCCCCCCCCCCCCACCTTTGTCACCGGAGAACGACGACGGCGGGGCACGATGGAGCTCCGAAAGCCAAGGGATCGCTTTGGATCCCTTGGAACCACTCCAGAAAGAGAGAGGATGGTAGGAAGACTACAATTCAGAAAGAAAGAAAGGAAGAAAGGAGTTAGTGGGTATACCTAAACGGAGGTGACTCACTAGAGCTGTAAAGCAACTGGTCTTCTCCTCCACGACGGCTCTGGCTCTGCTCTTCTCTTCCTCGCTCTCAATTCTCCACTCTCGAGTGCTCTAAGGGTCTGTGGTTTTTGTCGCGAGTACTTCTCCTTTTATAGACCATCAGAACCCATAACAGAATGCTCTTCTCTCCTAATAGAATCCCATAACGACCCTCGAACCAACTCCAAAAAGCCAAAACGAGGTAACCACATGCTAACGATTGTCCCCTCGCTGCTCCCTCCTTGTCCCCTTGGCTGCCGGTAGAGATGGACGGCGATGTTGCGGTCGCCGGTGACCCATCCAACGGCTGAGGTAGCTCCAATTCACTGGCTGGATCGACGGTGAGGTGCTGGGCTTAGTGAAGCGGTGGATTCAAGCTGATCGTGTGAAATTGGTGAAAAAAAAAGATGGGTTCAGTGGGTGTGTTGATGAAATAATGGAATATTTAAATTATGTAGTAGGAAAACTTTGGTGATTGAGGGAGAAAAATGAATATGGAAGTAGGCTTGATCTATGGAGAATCAAATAGGTTAAACTTTGGAAAATCAAATGGAAGGAAATGTAGGTTGAGCCATTAGGGGCCTTGTGGGCTTACTGGGTCCTCATGGGCCTATGTGGGCCTTGTGGGCCCCCATGGACCCAAATGGGTTTAGGTGGGCCCAAATGGACCAAATGGGCCCAAACAAGTTGAATGAGCTTTAATAGGTTTGATGGGCCAAATTGGGCTCAGATTGGGTTTAATGGCCCTATGTGGGCATGCATGGGCCTAATTAGGGCTGAATGGGTCCAAATGGGCTAAATGGGCTTCCATGAAGTCAAATAGGCCTAGAATGGGCTTGTGGGCCCAAGTGGGCTCAACTAGGGTTTAAGGGGCCTAAGTGGGCCTTCATGGGCCCAATTGGGTCTCCATGAATTAAATGGCCTAACTGGATTAAAGCTCACCCATCACATCTCCATCCTGCAAAATCAGGAAATTGGGGTGTCTACACACGGAAACAGTGACTTAGATCTCCTCTAAGCTTAGAGGAGTCACGAGAAAGGATAAAGGCTGTTCCTAGGACTCAAGGAAACAACGACTCGGATCTCCTCTAGTCTTAGAGGAGTCGCGAGAAAGGATAAAGGATAAATGCTGGTCCTAGGTTCAAGGAACCAGCAACTTAGATGTCATCTGAGCTTAGGGGAGTCACGAGAGAAGGAGGATAATGGTTGTTCCTAGGACTCAAGGAACCAACGACTTGGATCTCCAATGGGCTCAGAGGAGTCAAGAAAAAAGGATAACGGCTGATCCTAGGACTCAAAGAACCAACGAATCAGATCTCCTCTAGACTTAGAGGAGTCGCAAGAAAAGGATAAAGGCTGGTCCTAAGACTCAAGGAACCAATGAATCAGATCTTCTCTGGACTCAAAGGAGTTGCGAGAGAAAGGTTGTTCCTAGGACTTAAGGAAACAGTGACTCAGATCTCCTCTAGGCTTAGAGGATTCGCGAGGAAAAGGATAAAAGCTGTTCCTAGGACTCAATGAAATAGCGACTCGGATCTCCTTTGAGCCTAGAGGAGTCACAAGAGAAAATTGATAAAGTCTGGTCCTAGGACTCAAGGAACCAGCGACTCGGATCTCCTTTGGGATTAGAGGAGTCGTGAGAAAAGGATAAAGGCTGGTCCTAGGACTCAAGGAACCAACGACTCGGATCTCCTCTAGACTTAGAAGGGTCACGAGGCAAAGGATAAAGGCTATTCCTAGGACTCAAGGAAACAACAACTTAGATCTCATATGGGCTCAAAGGAGTCACGATAGGAGGGATAAAGACTTTTCCTAGGACTCAAGGAAACAGTGACTTGGATCTCCTCTGGGCTTAGAGGAGTTGCAAAGTAAGTGATAAAGGTTGTTCCTAGGACTCAAGGAAACAACGACTCGAATCACCTCTTAGCTCAAAGGAGTCACGAGGAAAAAGTGATAAAGACTTCTCCTACAACTCAAGGAACTAGCGACTCAGATCTCCTCTAGGCTCAAAGGAGTCACGAGAAAAGGATAAAGGCTGGTCCTAGGATTCAAGGAACCAACGAATTGGATCTCCTTTGGACTCAGAAGGGTCACGAGGCAAAGGGATAAAGGCTATTCATAGGACTCAAGGAAACAGCAACTCGGATCTCCTCTAGGCTCAAAGGAGTCACGAGAAGGGATAAAGACAATTCCTAGGACCTAAGGAAACAGCGACTTGGATCTCCTCTAGGCTCAGAGGAGTCGTGAGAGATGAGATAAAGGCCATCTGCAACTTGTTGGCTAGCCAAGAGGTTTGTTCTATCTGTAGCTATTTGCTTCACTATGTGACTACTTTGCCTATTCACTTGATACTATTAGTGTTGTAGGACAATTATGGTCAATCTGAGTAAACTGTTGCTTAGAATCTACACTGAAATAAGGGTCTTGGCTGGATAAAGATTTCACGTGGGATTGTTTCCTCCTCGAATGAGACGGGCTTGTTGGAAGATTTCCGACAACTCTCTAGGCTTACTGTCATGTTGCTGACTGACCTCTAGGGAGTTTGACTTTGGCAATGGATTATCGACTGTGTTTTTGCTTGCTGATTAGGGGAGTACTGACAATCCGACTTTGCTCTGATCTCAGTGGGATATGGCTGCTATTGTCCTTGTTCTTAGGTTCAAGCTATGGAGCGAACAACATGTTCTGGATGAAGATACTGTCCCAAGAAGGGTCAACCAACAAAACAGCTGACATGCCCTTGATTGACGGGGAAGGTTATCACCCTAAAGGTAGCTGACATGCCCCTTGTGTACGGTATCCTCCACCAAGTCTTTGGCCAAGGAGCAGCTGACATGCCCCTAGTTTAGGACCCAACAAGACCTTGCAAAGTGGACAAACGATAATGCATGTAGGAATGATAGTGTTATGTTGTATCACCCGTAGGATTTGGAAGACCTCAATTCACAAGACACTACCTAGACTTAAACCTATTGTTTTGACTTTTGGCTCATTTCTTTTCTCCCTTTCAGGCTTGTAGGCTCGCTCTAACCCTTGCTTGGGGGTAATGGGCATCCGGATATGGTGAGGGCTGCTGGAATTGTGTGTGAGGGGTGGCTAGTCCCTTTGGTCATTTGGATTCTTTGGATGTTTTCTTCGACTCCTCTCCAAGGTAAGTGATAGGGATAGAGTTGGCCTACTTACCTCTCTTTTTTAGGACTAGCTTCTATCTTGGACTTCTATCTCCTTATTTTTTTTGTTCCCTTTATGGGTAATTTTATTTTCTTTTTGGCTCACACTCACACTCACTCCTAACATTTTATCTCCCTCTGGAGGTGTAAGTCCCCATGGGAGTTTGGACATTTTACCTAACCATGGTCGGGTGGTGGCTCCCTTGCTTGCTAGAGTGTCTAGGTAGTATCAACTGAAGTGGTATAGACCCTTCTCAAGCAGGCTAGATATTCCGATATTCATCATCAGGATATGTTGTTGATGCATTTATGCATAGATACATGAAATTATTGATATGCTTAAGTTATTGATGTGCATGAAAGCGAAAGAACAAATGCTGTGGATTAGATGTGCCTGGATGGCCTTTTTATTTTAGAAATATGTATGCATGATAGAGGTTGATGATGCATGATGTGCGAAAGGATACTTTGCAAGGCGAGGATACACGCCTTCCGCTCATTAGTAGTACTTCTTCAGATAACATGCGTTGACTGGCTCGGATAGGTCGATGTTATCCATGTCCTCAAGGATTGCTGCACCTCTTGAATAGACTTGTTTGATGATATAGGGACCATGCTAGTTAGGTCGGAATTTGCCTCGACTATCAGGGAAATGTATGGCTCACCAAACCAGATCACTTGGTGCGAATTTGGCTCCTCTGGATCATTATTGTGAGGCTGGAATTCAGGTGTTTCACCATCTTCCATGTCATCATTCTCTTCTTCATAAGCAATGATCTCTGATATGATTTCTTCTTTGAAGGTTGGGTCAGTGACATCAAAGGAGAGGATGTGCTCTAATTTCTATCTCTGATGATTCTTCATGATGGTCACACTGACTTTGGCGTTCTTGTATCTACACTGTGTGACCTCTGGCTCTTTAACAGTTGGGTTTGTTGATTGGCCGAGTTGCTTTATTTCCTTAGCTCCTGATGCAATTTTTTGATTTTTTGGTTTTTCTGATTGTTTTGGGTTTTCTGGGTTTTTGATTTTTTTTGTATTTTCTGAAGTATATACAAGGGGTGCTATTGACTAGCGGTTGTCCTACTACTGACTGATAAGAGTAATGCAACTTGGCTTTCCTCTTGAGCTAAACTCAGGGTCTTTTTTTTTTTTGACCCTCACCTTATGCAAGGTGAGGCTTCAACTCCATGTACCATCTAGACCTGCCTCCTGGCTCCAAAGAGATTAACTCTAATGGTCTAGTGGGTTCTAGTTGTGACTCAACCAGGACTATGATGGATGAGTAGTCTGGTTGCTAGCTATGATTCTGAGGCCGTAGCCTTTCCTTTTCTCAACCTTTGATGCTCGACTGCATCTTCGGCCCACACTAGCAATTGCTCTTGAAACAACAACTCCAAGTCACTAACTTGATCACTCAAATGAATTGCCCTACTAGCTATCTCATCTTTTGCCGAGGTGCAATCCAAGTACTGAATGGCACTCTACTCTGCCATTGACTCATCTGGACTATGGACCTCTATTGACTGGATCTGAGACTACTGGAAGCAATGCCCAAGACTGACTGACTGCACTAATGGATCTACTGATGCCACTGCTTGTAGGACTATCACTGTGGGACTCATTGTTGGGGCAGTAGTTGATGCTGTGAATATGGCTATCGATGGTTGAGGCAATGGCTGCACCATTTGGTGTCGGCTGTTTTCCACAGTGGCCTAGCTCTGATTGGAATCAAGTATCCCTACACTGACAAAATTGGTGAGGTCCGCCGGAATGAAAAACTTCTTGTACCTCCTGATGCGCGAATATCCGCCTTTGTGTGGCTGCCATTCGTAGCCTAGTCCCTCGAACTCTCGCCTTTCCTACACCTGGATGGGCTCGGAGATTCCTTGCCCGTATCGCCCGAGTGGTGTTCTTTTCTTATATCCCAATTTGCGACATATGTTTTCGATCATCTGAAGGGGATTGCTGCGAACGGTCAGGTAGCTGACATGCTTGAGAGCCAGAATGTAGTTAACACGCTCGAAACGGTTGACATAGAACATGACATCAGATGGCTTGGGGTCGAAATGAACGGTCTGAAGGAAGACAACAGAGACCAACTTGACCTTTTCTTTGTCAAGATCTTTCACCATGACAACAACTACGTTGTTGCCCCAGCGAAACTTAACCATACGATGAAGGGTCGAGGGGATCACCTGATGCTTGTGCAACCAAGATCGCCCAAGCAAGAGATTGAAAGAGTGCCCCAGATCCACAATAGAGAATTCGACGTCGAGGACTACAAGCTCTATGGTGAGAGGAATAACCAGCATCCCTAGCGCATTGTGATAAGTGTTATCGAAAGTCGTCATTCCCTTCGTAGCTGGTAAGATTTCCTTAGCTTTGAATCCGATTTTATTTGCTGTGCGCAAAGGACAGACATTTAGGCTTGTGCCATTATCAACCAGAGTGAGGGGAATTTGGAAGCTTTGATATTACACTGTAATGAACAACGGCTAGTTGTGATTGACTCCTACTAGAGGCAATTCCTCGCTAAGAAAGAAATGATGTGAGGTTCTGCAATCATGCCAACCATATTCTCAAGAGCGGACGGTTTTATGGTGGGGAAGATGTGAGCAGCCTGAAAGACCCTGAGGAAGGCTTCTTGATGTTACGAAGAAGTATGGATGAGATCCCAAATAGAGATGACAGCCTTGACCTTCTTCAATTGAGATGTGATGTCAGCAGAGGGTTGCTCCTACCTAGTAGAAGAGGTAGGGACTGAGCAAAGGGCTGTCCTGGAGGGTCAAGTAATTGGCTGAGGAAGGGAAGACGTTGAATGATCTGGCTAGGCTGTTGAGGCTGGTGGCCTATACACCCTCCCTGACCTGGTGACTTCTGCACACATCTCTGTGGCATAATCATAGGGTACATGGTGAGTGCCCCTTGTCGGGTGGACGATAAGAGGGGTACGTGCTGCCAGTTCTAGCGGCACCGACACGGGAAAGGTTGAGAGGCAGTCCAGCTGGAGAGGATGTTGGATAGGAGGTTGGAAAAATGCTAGATAGGATGTTGGACAGGAGGCTGGATAGGATGAGTAGGCAAATGGGCGACCTAGAGTGCACGATTGACGGTGCGGCAATACGCTCCACCCTTGCGGTCAGCCGTATCATGTAGACTGCTGACTTGGAACCGGCACGACTCAGGGAAAGGCTCATCAACAGTATGGATCAGATCAGAGGAGTCCACAGATGTCGTAGACCCAGAAGTAGAAAGGAAATGGCCTCCTAAGGCCCTAGCGCCTACTGAGTTGTTATGTGCAGGCATGGGCTGGTTGACAATGTTAGGATAGGTGGGTGGTGCTTATGTCCGTGGAGGTGGTGGTGCAAGTGTAGTGTGTGCCTCCTGGGTGTTAATGACGATGACCTTATGGTCAATCATGTCTTGAATGGTGTTCTGAAGAGCCATGCAATTATCCATCAAGTGACTTGCACAGCGATGGAAATTACAGTGGAGGTTTGTGTTTCACGACACCGAAAGAGGGTTCAACGGGAGATAGACCTCCAAAAGTTTTAGGAGTGACACCACCTTGGGGAGGATGGCACTCAGTGACTCAACTAGTGGGGTGTATTATCATGTAGCACGTTGAGGCCGTCTTTGCCTTGGGCGGGGTTCTTGTTGGACCGGTGTTGCAGGATACATCGGCTTGGCGATGGTGGTGATCTATGGTGTGTGTGATGCCCTCGGTGTAGGTGCATAGACTAATTTATTCAGACTTGGTGAGTGATCCTACATATGCAACGACAGGCTTGGGAGGATCCTACCTTTTAGGGCAACTGCTACCAGTACCGTTACGTGTGCTGTTGCACACATGGTGATTTGGAGATGTAGCTTGTTTGGCAAAAGTGGAGAGTGCAGGAAAGTTTCCACTGAGAAGGGAGCTCTCTACATGTGCACCTGCCCGAATCAAAGATGGAAAGGTGGTGACAGGTTGAATGCTCAACAGAGCCCCCACATCTGGCTATGCACCTCGAATAATGATTTTGATAGACTCCTCATCGAAGGGTCTATCTCTCACTTGTGATGCAAGGGCGCGCCAGTGGCCGACGTACTTCTCAAACGGCTAGTGGAGTTTCTGTCTTGTGGCGACAAGGTCCTCCCTCTTTGGGACCAAGTCGAGATTAAAAGCATAATGGTCCATGAACGCCTGTGAAAGGTCGTTCCAAGTCTTGATCGAGCCCATGTCAAGCGACGTGAACCACTTGAGACTGGTGAGACTCTTGTGGAAAAAGTAGATCAACAGCCTCTCATCAACCAGGAGCTGAGCGAGATCTCCGCAATATGTCCTAAGATGTGAAGTGGGGCAACCCTTACTGTTATATTTCTCAAAATCTAGGATATGGAAATGCGGTGGGAGAGTCGCCTCTGGAAAATAACAGAGGTCTCGGAATCCGTAGGGTTGGGGATCGCCTCCCTGCACCTGTCGAAGTGCTCTCTCCAGGTCTCCCACCCAAGCATGGAGGGTATCTGGAGCGATGATGGAATGAGTGATGAAATGGCAAAAGAATGAGGAGGGTCAGAAACAGGAATCCCCTCTAGGGCAGCTGGTGTAGAGGTCTCAGAAGCCCATGATGGACCGCGAACGGGTGAGAAAAGGGTTGCGATTGCAAGTGAAAGGGCAACACCTACAAGGAGCTATCGTCGGAAGTGACGAATAGCTCGAGGAAAGACAGTCGAGAATAACGCCTCGAGACCGAGGTCACAGAAAGGAACTCCCAGTCTCAGACTTAGGAATTCGCACACAAAACTCTATTCTTGGCAAAAGGAAAAGAACCTAAAGTGTCAGTTGAAAAGCGAGAAAGAGTGAAAAAAAATGTGAAGACAAGACAACACAAGAAAAATATAAGTTAGCTATGCAATTGTTTATTAGGGTGGTATGAATGGCACACATGCACATGAATGCTACTAACATGCTCTCTCTCACCATGCATGTCCCACATGGAGCTGACCATGTGGAATGCACTCATGGGTTTGGGTTTTTCAACTCTGGTCAGAAAGTAAGGTCCCCGTTCTAAATCCTGGCCAAAGCACAGGTAGTGAACGAGTAGTGCGTTGGTGGTCTCGTCTCCTACAGTAGCAAGAAGCTATACCCTCTACTAGCATCGACATGACCTCAGACAAGGGGGGACAAACTAGCAACACACTCTACCCTAATGCTATAGAACGGGATGCTAAGATCGTCCTTCGCAAACTGCGGGTACACCGAGAAGGGAAGATGCATGCCCTATATGATCAAACATGCGATATGCTTTGGTGTCTTTTACTTGTGTTTTATTAAACCAGAGGGGATTATGAGCATTTGTCTCTAGTTATGCCTTATTAATTGTTCGTCTTAGTTTTTGTGTTTTAACTAGAACGAATTATGAGCATTTGTCTCTAGTTATGCCTTATTTATTGTTCGTCTGAATTTGTGTGTTTTATTTTAACCAGATAGGGAGGCAAACATGTCTCTACCCTCCTAATCATGGAAAATTTGAAAAGAAGGGGAAAAGCACACAAGCATGGCATCCAAACAAGTCAGACAAAAGGCATGATCATGGCATGTGCTGGTGTAGTGCTCAAGTAGGTGAATAAAAGCAAGTATCGACAAACAAAGCATGAATTGAGTCATGTGCATGTGCAGTGGCATAGAAATAGTGTAAAGAAGGCTAGAAAAGGCATGTTCAGTCAAATATGGACAAGTAATAGAACAAGCAAGCAAGCATAATGTACATAGACCAAAGACAAGTAGGGAAACCAAAATGAAAGCTACAATCTGGTTATCCCCAGCGGAGTTGCCAGTTCCTGTGACCATGCCGGTGGAACCCTTGCGCGGCTCTCCTCCTACCGGGTGCATGGAAGCACACGAGGAGACCCGATATGGTCACGGCGAAGATGGTGAATTTGGAAGAAAAGACTAGACCTAGAAACACCAAGGGAAGATAAAAAGATAAGGAAAGGAGTTGCCACCTAGTCTTTTAATGGAAAGACAAGGAAAACCAATAACACAAAAAAACTGGGAAGCAAACAAGATGCAGAATGTATGTGTGTGCTCCTAGCTTAATGGACAATGCACAAATGAATGTGGGCCAGAGAAAGGGTAAGGATTCTGGTTACGCTTGGGGAAGGGGTTAGGCACCCCCATGTGCCCGAGAAAACTCGATATTTCTAGGTTTCCTACTGTCAATGGTCTATGGATGTATGCTTGCTTATTCTATATGCTCATGCATGAAGATGATTGAAAACATGCCAAATCAAAGTAAAGAAGTGAAATAAAGGGAAAAAGTTAATCCGAGGGTCATATGTGGGCATTGATAATGCTGCTTTACAGTACGCCCTTGGGCGATGAGGAAAATCATGAAAAGCAGTGGAAATTGGGATAAATCCGAGAAAATCAAAAAGGGAAAAATAATCCTCATTCCAGGACAATGTTGGCTTTGTGAAGCCTTTTACTGTACGCCCTCGAGCGATGGAAAGCCAAAACAAGTCTAAAGGCGAAATCCGGGAAGTGCCGAGAAAGGCAAGCTAGGAAAGTGTGCGCAAAGCCAAGTAGAAAAGACATGAAAACTTGTGTGGAATGATGTGAAAAAATGTGCAAAATGCATATGTGAGTATAATAATGAAAATTCTAGGGGGTTTTGTGCAAAAAACCCAAATTCAGATTAAAATTGAAATTCTGAAGCCCAAATCTTCAAAAAAATACAAAGGAAAACACATTCTAAGCAATTATGAAGAAATTTGGGGTCAAATGTGCAAACATGTGCAATCCTAGTCAAAATGAAGTTTCCTACGGGTCAAAATGCAATTTTACCACTAAAACATGCATTTAAAACAATTCAGTGAAAATTCAGGGTAAAAATGCAAGAAAAATGATTCATAAAAGTTTCAGAAAGTTTCAAGGGCAAAACAGTCATTTTACCCAAAAAACAAGCATTCAAAGTAAAATCAGTGAAGTACAGGGGCTAAACTGCAAATTACCCAACAGGAAAAAGCATCCAGAAGAATTTCAGTAAAGACTGAGGGTAAATGCAATTTACCCTGAGAAAACATGCGTCAGAAAAGATTTCAATAACTTATAGGGCTAAAGTGCAATTTAATCAGTAAAAACAACATCTTGGATGATTTTAGAAGAATGCAGGGGCTTAAATGGAAATTAACCAGAAAAATGAACTTTCAGAAAGATTTCAAGAAAGCTCCGGGTCTCTTATGCAAAATTCCTGAATAAAATGCATTAAAAGAAAACTTGAGGGCTTTTGCTAAAGTTTAATGCCTGGAAAACATTATTTTAAATGTTCATGGGGAAGAATGCAATATTTTCAATTAAAACTTTATTCAAATGATTTTAGAAAAATGACTGGAGGACCTATTTGTAATAAAAGGACCAAAGTTTAATACAAAAAGGACCTAAATGCAAGGAAAGCAAAGTTTTAGAAGTTTATTAAAATAAATGTTTTTATTTCTTTTTTAAATGAAAAAGAAAAACGATAGTCACCAGCGACGGAGCTCCGCCGCCAACGACCGCCGGAGGGGAGCACACAAGGCCTTCTCGTGGTCTGATCTGAGATTAGACCCCACAGGAAGCAAGAGGAAGAAGAAGGGAGAAGATCCATTGGAATGGATTTGAGAGCTAACGGTGGGTGCGAGCCTCCCACCTACCTCGCCGTTTTGGTGCTCCGACGACGGCGTCGGGGAAGAATGAGGGCTATCGGGGCTGCGGCGTGGCCATCTGGTGGTCGTGGGGGCATCGTGGAGCGTCAAGGAGCTTCCCCACTCCTCTTGGAGCAAAATGATGGAGGATGGAGCGGAGGCGTGCTCCGACAGTCGTCGATGGCATCCCCTCCGACGACTGTGGCTACTACGGTGATCCAGAGCACGTGGCGTGATTCTAGAGGCTCTAAAGGCTTCATGGAGCGTCGGGGAGTGTTGCTGGACCGTCAGAAGATCTTGGAGCAGCAGGGGGCACGCGATCCTCCACTGGAGCGGTCGTCTTCTCCAGCGACGGCTAGATTGGCGTGTCTTCGGTGATCATCGTGTGGAGTTGTCTGGAGGTGATGGAGCGGCGATCCAGGGAGCGAAGAAGCTCGAGGATGACCAAAGGAGGAAGAGAGGAAGCTCGGGGGCGAGGGCCATGCCTTGGATCTTTTCCCCCACCTACATCGCCGAAAAACGGTGATGGTGAGCTCCAGGGAGCAATTCTGACCAGAGAAAACCTCTGGATAGCTCGAAATTGTTCCAGGAAGAAGGAGAGGACCTCAGGAAGCTATGTTTAGAGCTAGAAGAGATAGGAGGAGAGCGTACCTGGCCTAACGACGTGAGGCTACCTCTGCAGCTCACTGAGTATCAAAATTCTCCTCCTCTCCTTCCCGCGAGCCTCCCTTTCTCTCTGGGATTCTCTGGCACTCCCAATTCTCTACCTCTCTCCCGCCAAAAGATTCTAAAACTCTGCCTCTATCCTCCCTTTTATAGCTGAAGAAACCCAACAACCCACTTCAACCGACGGCCAACTGTGTAACAGAAATGCCTAACAACCCTCTAACCTCCCTAACTAAACACGTAACAGCCTAACAAACTACAAACTACTGAACGGCAGCCTCCCCGCTGTCCCCTTGGTCGCCGACAGGGATGAACGGTGATCCAGGATCGCCGGCGGCTAATCCAGTGGCTCTGTCTTGTGCTGGATCAGTGGGGCTCGAGCTGGCTTCGAATGGCTCAGTAAGGAGATGGGTTCAATGGCTGGCTCGTGATAGGTCAGTGGAGATGAAGTGGGTTCAATGGCTAAGTGAGAAGAAAGGGTGAGATGAGAGAGATGGGTGACTTTGGTGAAAATTCAATAAAATGAAGGGAAAAAAAAAGAATATAGAAAGGGAAGAAATTGGTTAAATTGTTGTGGGGCCTTTGTGGACTTTGGGACTAAGGTGGAATCAATTGGGCATAATGGGCCTATGTGGGCCTTGTGGGCCTCCATGGGCCTATGTGGGCCAAGGTGGACTCAATTGGGCTGAATGGGTCTATGTGGGCCTTGTGGGCCTCCATGGGCCTAATGGGCTTCAATTAGGGTTAGAGCTCAGCCACCACATCTCCATCCTGCAAAATTGGGAAATTAAGGTGTCTACAACAACGGTACAGTGCCAAGATGCAGGCTCTGTGCGTGCTATACTCCAGCCAACCCGAGAGGCTGACCACCAGATGCTGGAGTAGAATTCTGTGTAGTGAGGTGGTGTGTCTGAAGTAGTGGTGTCACACTTAATGTAGGTGCAGTGAGGAGCTAGGGTGACGGCTGAGATGGTGGTGCAGAAGGTGATGCCTGGAACACCGAAACAGGCTACTAGGGAACCTTAGGAACAGTGGTGTCCATAGCTGACTGGATAACAAAGGCCACACCCCCGATCTTCTTGGCAAGAGCCAACTGATATTCTGCCTGTGCAGCAGGAGATCCTTCAGGGACGGTGAGGGGTGGCATAGTCAGAGGTTTGGATGTCAAAGACGGGACAGATACAAGTTGCCCTGGAGGTAGGGAACCCGCAAGGGATGTCGCCACAGTGGGCTAAGTGCTAAAGGAGGAAGAACCTTGAGGGAACGAGGCCATCAGTGATACATTTGGAACTCGAGCAAGGGTCACTAAGATAGACTCAATGCCTGGCTCCAGACTGGCTAAGGTTAGTTGATGTCCTATGGTGTAGGGTACAGGATCTCCGTGATGCACGAAGGGGAGAGAGTGAATAGCTGAAGCCATAGTGAGGGTTGGAGGGACCAAAAATGGAGTGCCCTTTTGAGGAATAGTGGTGGAAAGAGACTTAGTGGTGCATTGGGCCATGCCTGATCGAGAATGGGTGAGAACCGGACTACAGTGGCAAATGAGGGGATGAATCCTAGGACGAGCTATTGTCAAACAACCAACTCCCACGATTCCAACCCTCGATGTTGTTCTCTCGACCATAGGGGCACACCACTAGAGCTCCACAGGCTGCCACGAGCCATCGCACGCCTTCGTCGATCCTTGAGCACACCAAACAGGGAGGAAGATGCGTGGAGGAGAGAAATAGGGGAGGGAGAGTGAGAGAGACAGGAAGGAGGGGGAAAAGTGGAGGGAGAGAGAATGAGTGGAGGAAGACAGGGAAAGAGAGAGAGAGAGGTGGCGTGCTCGGGACGGGAAGGAGGAAGCAGTGTGGGAAGGAAGGGAAGAGTGCGTTGCCGCATGGGGAGTGTGCCTCGAGTTGTAAAGCCACATAGGGTGGAAGGTTAGCACACATGCATACCAGACCGCCCACACTTGCTCGCACCAACTTACGCACACAACCACTCACCACAACAACCAACCCACAAGCATGAGCCCACATGGACCCACACCCGGGCCCCACATGCACAGTGCCACAATGCATAGTGCCAACCACGCACAGGGACACGCAAACACAAGCCAACCCATGTGGCCCAAGCCTAAAAGCATAAAACCACACAAACGAGCCTTGGAATAGTAACACCTATCTAGGACTAAATTCATTAAAATGTAAATAATTACAAAATGAATTTACGGGTGTTACAAGGTGTTACTATTCCGAGTCCCATTTGTGTAGTTTGGAGATTTTGAGCTTTGACGTCATGGACTGGCTCTTAATTGCATGTCCATATGTGCGGTTGGCACTGTGCATTGTGGCACTATGAGTGTGGGTCCATGTGGGGCTTGTGTTTGTGGGTCAATTGGTGGGAGTGAGTTGGTAGTGTGGGTTTGGTGTGCTCATGCGAGATGTAGGTAGGCAAGACGTGTTGATGTGCAAGCGTCTAGCTGCTGCATTACATGGCTTTATAAGCCCATGTTCGCCGATGCACGACCAGCTTACCCTTCCTCTCCTCCTCTTTCCCGCTCCACCGATTTTCATTCCCGAGCATGCCATCTCCATCTCCTCTCCTCCCCTCCTTTTCCTCTCCCTCTACTCGCCCATCCCTACTCACTCAATCCCTTCCCCCTAGGGGTGGGCACCCAAACCGCCCAAACCGGTTAACCGAACCGAACCGAACCATTTTTAGCGGTTTGGTTCGGTTTTACAAATTCGATGGTCTGGTTCGGTTTGAAATATCTCCAAACCGATCCTTATGGTTCGGTTTGTGGTTTTAAGGGTGGTTTAACCGAACCGAACCGAACCAAATTTAATATATATATATTAGTTATTAAATATTTAAAATATATAAATATATTATATATATAAGTAGCCATTCGCATTTAGGGTTCGATGCAATTTTCTTCCC
>JAMKQA010014271.1:0-12321 GCA_024699735.1 Posidonia australis
CATGCATTCATCCTTTTGTGATTTTCCTCGTCTTTCCCTTAAAAGACTAGGTGGCGACTCCCTTTTCTTTTCTTTTATCCTTGCGCCTTCGCCGTCTCGGCATGGCTGTGGTCTCCTCCCCACCCCTCCTCCCTCCGGGTCGGGCACGGTCACAGATGTAAGACAGTAGAGCCTAGCAAGCCGTGTTCTTCATGAATGCTGTTGAATTGGTGGGTGGCTCGTTGCATGCTCAAGTACATGTCGTAGCATCTGAATGCGACAGCCACAACGAACATTTATACATGCAGAGTAGAACTTCTTTGCTTTGAAAATGTTAGATGTACAGAAATTTGTATCCAAGTAATCACAGAATGCAAAAAGACTAGAATTTTGACTTCTAAAATCATTTTGTTCCGGGATATAGATGTCATTCACTGGCTATCATCAGCAACAAGGACTCGATTTTGAGGAAACATTCAATCTGATGATCAAACACACAACGATCCACACTATCCTATCATTAGTCATCATGTTTCATTAGTCTCTTCAATAGTTAGATGTGAGGAATGTCTTTCTTCTAAGATATCTTACAGAGGAAGTCTATATGAATTAGCCACCTGGTTATTCCAACCCCTCTCATCCAGATCATGTTTGTCAATTGAATCGAGCCATTTATGATATCAAACAGGACCCCTAAGCATGGTTTCATCAGTTGCAGCAGTTCTTAATCTGCCTTGGCTTCTCCTCAAGTATGTCAAATTCATCTCTCTGTATTAAACGACATCGTTCTCATGTTGTGGTCATCATGATCTGTGTTGATGATTTGATAGTCATTGGAAGCAATGATTTAGTATACAACTCCTCTTTCTGGGAATGGAGATCCCATCAAACTCTGGGTCTCTTTGTCTCACTTAGACCAAATATACTACTAATCTTCTCAAGAAGTTTGATATGGAGAATTGTTTGTCGTGTCTGACTCCTTTGAGGTCCTACTTTCATCTACAACACAATGAAGGAGATGTTCATCCGAATCCTACCACATACCGGAGCATGGTTGGAGAATTACAATATCTCACTCTCTCTCGGCCTAATTTAGCCTTTGCCGTCAACCATGTTTCCCAATTTCTCAAACAACCTAGAACTTCTCATCTCTAGGTTGTTAAGCAAATCTTTCACAATATTAAGGACACTTTGTTCATTGGTCTTCAGTTCTCCAAGTCTTCTCCTATCCATCCTGCCTACTCCACGCTGACTGGGCTGGCGATAGTTCTAATCGACGTTCTATTACAGGGAGTTGTTTATTCTTTGGGTCCAACATTGTATCTAGGATTGCCAACAAATAGTCAATGATTGCCCGCTCCAACATAGAGTCGAAGTATCAAGCTATGGTGTCTACGATGGTTAACCTACGTTGGTTTTGTTCTTCTTCAAGAACTTAGTGTCCCATGACACTCACCATCAACTATCCTATGTGATAATATGTCAGCCTTGTAGATAGCTCCCAACCCAATCTTCCATGGTCGGACAAGACATATTGAAATCGACTATCATTTTATAAGAGAACTTTTTGCTCGTGGGTCGCTCAAAGCTCAACATGTACCATCCCATCTTCAGGTTGCCGATATCTTTACTAAGTCACTGTCTACAGACCAATTTCATAGTCTTTGTTTCAAGCATTCTCTCTATTACCTACATTCAACTTGCAGGGGTGTGTTGGGATTATGTAACCTTTCCATACTCTTTTGGATTGAAACCTTTAGAGATTTCTTGTATGTGTAACTTTACTTTATTGTCCTAGTTGCTCCAACTATATAAAGGCCTATGTATTTACTATATCATAGTGTGTGAAAATATACGAGCTTGTGTTGGGTTCTTCTACTATGTGTTTCCTTTCTTCCTTTCTTGCTTTCTTGCTTTCTTCCTTCTTACATAGATAAGTAGATTAAAACTGATTTTGCTATATAAAATATGACTAATGAGATGAATGTGTTTTCTTAACCAAATAGAATAAACCTGAACTTCACAATATCCATCTTGAAGAACAGTAAGATGTTGACTTGTGTATACGGGTGCAAATGGATCAATATACTCTTTACCATATTCGCATTCATTTAACATTTTCAAATACAGATATAGATACAAATATATGCTGGATATGAAAATCACTAGTAGATCTAGGATTTTTTTAGGATGGGACACAATTATTCAGATGACAAATTTTTCAAAATAAATATAATAAATTCTAAAGATATTCTTTTCAAACTTGAACAAGGTATTTCATTATTAATGGGTTTATCTCCAACTGATAATTGTTTAGAAATTCTTTTTTTGGATTTTTTAATCAAATACTTGTCTATAACTATGTCCATTTGTAAGATATAATTACACATAAATAAAAAGAGAGAGAACTAAATAAACAAAAAACAATTTAAATAAAACACATTGCGCATACCACCGGACATGTATAGATATATACCTTCTTGTCGTTTGTCATTTGATGAAAATGAATCAATTGCCACAATACTACAATAGCATAACTGCAAAAAAAAAAAAAAGAAAGATTAAAAACACTACAATACTATGAAATCATACTACATAACTGCCGTTGAAAATATGAAAATTGAAAGGCATAAAAAAAGGGTAACAAGAAGAAAATGGGTAATAGGGAAAAAAATCAAATCCACTTTCCCACATCTAACCATGAAATCGACTCATCTTTTTCAATTTTCTTTAGCAAGATCGTCATTGACTTGGAGAGAATGAGAGGAGAGTAATACAGAAGCGATACCCACCTTCACACCCTCATTCTGGAATTTGGATGGCCGACAACGTGGAAAGAGCCAGAGAGAAGTGGTGGAGACACCAAACTAATCAGCGTTGTCTTACCACTATGCATGGAGTGCGGGCTACCACTGTGGACTGTGGTGCGAAAACTATGGAGTGCGGTGCGTAGATTCATCGTTGTGCTACCATGCTTGCCACTAGACAAATGGAGTGCTTTGCTGCTATGTGCTGGCTGTTGCTCCTCTTCCTCTACTACGTCAGTGCGTGCTGGGAATATGAGATTAGGGTTTAGGACTTCTCTAATTCTACTTAGTGTTGAGTGTTGAGTGCTGATGGGTGAGGCATTTACATGACAAATTGTATTTTAGGATGAAGAAATTGTTTATTATTCTTTAATCTTTTAAAAATTAGAGGGAGGCTCGCGCCTCACCCAACCTCAATGTGGATCTTCTTCTGATGAAGATTGAAAACTATATTTAGAGAAATTCAAATATGGATTTTTTTTAAATATTTGCCGAATATCAAATACGAAAAGAAAATGGGTAATAGGGAAGGAAATTGGGTAGATGTAAATATATTAATGGTACCAAGATTTGTTTTGTTTAGTTCTACAATGTCTATAGGCTAACTTACTTACTATATTATCATAATATCATATATTAATATATAGTCGATTAAAACCAAAAATACTTACAGAGATTCATCCTCTCTCTTGTTAAAATTTAAAAATCAAATCCACTTTCCCACATCTAACCATGAAATCGACTCATCTTTTTCAAATTTTTTTAGCAAGATCGTCATTGACTTGGAGAGAATGAGAGGAGAGTAATACAAAAGCGATACCCACCTTCACACCCTCATTCCGGAATTTGGATGGCCGACAACATGGAAAGAGCCAGAGAGAAGTGGTGGAGACACCAAACTAATCAGCGTTGTCTTACCACTATGCATGGAGTGCAGGCTACCACTGTGGACTGTGGTGCGAACACTATGGAGTGCGGTGTATAGATTCATCGTTGTGCTACCATGCTTGCCACTGGACAGATGGAGTGCTTTGCTGCTATGTGCTGGCTGTTGCTCCTGTTCCTCTACTACGTCGGTGCGTGTTGGGAATATGAGATTAGGGTTTAAGACTTCCCTAATTCTATTGAGTGTTGAGTGCTGGTGGGTGAGGCATTTACATGACAAATTGCATTTTAGGATGAAGAAATTCTATATTATTCTTTAATCTTTTAAAAATTAGAGGGAGGCCTGTGCCTCACCCAACCTCAATGTGGATCTTCTTCTGATGAAGATTGAAAACTATATTTAGAGAAATTCAAATATGAAAATTTTTTAGATATTTGCCGAATATCAATTACGAAAAGAAAACTAATATGGATCAAATTTGGATATATAAAAAAGTAAATTTTAGTAGAATCTAACATAATTATAAACCAGATGAAATGTCACCGTACTAATTCATAAACCATAGATTGAAAAGACAAATGTCAACTTGATAAAATATAATGACAAGCATATCTCATAAGTAATAAATCTACAATGACTAGGATTATTGCAAATGGAGTCTATATGAAATAGATATATCCTTTACAAAACTCATATGTAATACAAATATTTTTCAATATAATAATTTATTTCCATATTTAAGAAGAAATATTAGTAAAACAATAATTAAATCTCAAGTGAATACATGACAAAATGAAAATATCAATTATAAATATTTTTTTAGTTTATAAATAAATTAATATAATATTTTTAATAATCATTATCTGTTTTATTTACAAATATTTGAAAATAATATTTATTTTATATTATCACAATAAATTAATGATAACATAATAAATATTTTAAATGTATATTTTTTCATGTATATATCGTTAGTGCGATGATTGAGGTCTTTGTTTAAAGAGAAAGATCATGCATTTAAATGGGTTACAGATCTTTTTATAGATTTATAAAAATTTAAAAATCCAAATATTCGTATTCGTATATAGAAACTATAACAACAATCGAATTCATATTCATATTCGAAAAATATTATGAATCATTATTTGTATTCGTATCCATATCCAACTAATTAATGTATAAAACAAATATCCGTATTTGAAATAATCCTGACAGGAATCTAGATTTTATCTGGACATATAGATTTGCATTGCACCCCTCAGCTTGTGTGTTAAAATTTAATTTTTAGAGGAATTCATTCTGGCCATGTTTTAAAGTATCCTCGTCACGGTGAGTTGTGTACCTAGTACAAGCAGTTCTGTGGTCTTTGTGGTTAGTCTGGAATAACATAACATTTAAGAATTTGTTGATCAACTAAAATATTATTGCTAATATTATCTCTTTAATATCTTCTTGGACAGGAAACATTGGTGCAGTTCCCCCTGAAGAGAGAACATCTATTGGAATTATCAGCATACAGTAAGATTGGGAAAGAGCTAAAACCAACTCAGCCTCTCAAATTATTGCTTCCTCTATCGGAGTTACATCTATGATTACCTCTGTTGCAGTCCTAATTCCCAACGATGCTGATAATCCTTTAAATGTAAATTGTGATTCAGTAATTGACTGAATCTTCTAGTTTTATTATATTTAAGGGAATTTCTAAATTTTATGGGCCTGATCTGTCCTCTGTAGAATGTTTTTTTTGTTATTTTTTGGCCCTTCCCGTCTCTTTTGCAAAAGATACGTTATTGTAGCACTTTTATGCTTGACATTGGTATCATAGCCAAGCAGCTATTTAATACATCTTTAACTACTGTCTGAAAAGAAAATAAAAAAACGGTGAGCTGCGTACCTCAACTTGCAGCAACGAACGGGTAATGGTCACCTTAAAGAAGTCAACACTAGAAATGTGGTATAGTACTCCCGAAATAAATACCAAAAAATGGTAAATGATGGGACACATGCATTCCTAAAGTTATTTTGTCCACACAAAATAGTAGAAGCCATGGAAATTCTGATCATTTATAGATTACGGATATCAGGCGAGCATTAGTGCTTTTCATTAATTAATTTGATAGGCCATTGCATGTGACAGGAGATGCAAAATCGGATTAAAGAAAAGAAAAGAAAAACCATTTTTTAAACTTTTCTAGCAAATGCTTTTAAGGACGTTTACATATCTTTAAAAATGAAGTGGTCATTAAATATTTCATTCTAAGATATTAATACGTTTTTATAAACAAAATGGCTTATAATACAATTCATTACTATGAAATGGCAAGGGTCGGGCATAGTCCAGTTTGGGCCTGAATACAGCCTAGGCACGACTTGATCCGGGTCCATTTTTATAGTCCAGTTTAAGTATAAAATAGATTCTAAACAAAAATATGTAATTTCAAATATAAATATTGATTTTTATGTTATAATAATTAATTTATAATGTATTTTATGTACATAAACACGCGAGTTAAAAATTAGACATCCATATTAAAGATATGGATATCCAATCTATAAAAGTGAATGTCCATTTTTCAAATAGAATATGTACAATGTACTGTCGAAAAAAGAGATGCCCACCTTGTAAAATTAGACGTCCAATTTTGTGGACAATGTATTATGTTTAAAAAACGAACATATGTTCTATAAAAGTAGACCTCTGTTTTGGTTAGTAAATACCAATTTTGGTTAGTGGATGTCTACTTTTGATTTTATATAATTTTTTAAACATTAATAAATTAATTAGGATGGACCAGTGTAGTTTGACGTTGACCTGAGCCAAAGTAAATAGGGTTGTAGACCGTATTAGGGTCAGAGGATTTCTAAGTCTAGCCTGCTCCGAAATAAGTTAGGGTTGGGTCACCCCAGCCTGATTTTCAGGTGTTACTCTTCCATTATTGCTCCTGTTATCCTGAAGATTTTCGTGTGCTTGTGCAAAAGCAGCCACCGGGCCAGCTGACCCCAAGCGAACCACAGGTCCACAGGATCCCCCAAGCAATCCAAGACCCAAATCAAACTCATCCATTGAGTAGAGACACAATTTAAATTCACTCTTCTCCTTCTCCGGCACTAGGCCCAACCCAAATGCCGGTCCAACATATGAATTCGGCCGAAAGAAATAGGTTATTGAGTTATTTACAAATTTGAATTGAATTTCATATGGTACTTGTTCACTCCATGAAAAATTGAATACTGCCCCATTCTTTTGGTCCTTGCTATACAATTTCCTTGGGCAAATCACAAGCCGTAGCTTTCACATATCACAGTGGCACTAATTGAGCAAAACATCTTGTACTGACTAAATCGAAAATGTTCGCCGAAATTCCATTTTCCTACATGGTGTCAACACCTTTGTCTTTCTCTACCGTTGTACTTTCCAGACGTTGGACCTGGAGCTCCATCTTTGAAATGTCTTAGTAAATGTGCCATCCATACTACTTTAGGTTGAGTCTGCAGTCACTTGGTCTAGTGGTGAAGTCTCTTTGTGGTTGTACGAGAGGTTAGGAGTTCGACTCTCTCGAACATCATATATATTACATCACTTGATGTTAGTTTCTCATAGTCAAGTGTTTAAGTGTAATATATATCAATTACTGTTTACAGAAAAAAATAAAATACTAATTTAAGTTGACATCGTTATGGTCAGATTCTAGCCCACTAATGCTAAAGGGTTTCTAAAGAGTTAGCGTCGAACTTTGAGGAAAGTGCCACAAAGGATTCAAATGTTAGTGTAATTGAAACATACCTCTACGTGCTTTAATTATATGGAAATTATCTAATTTGCCTCACAAGAGAGAATCCTGTGATGAAAATTATCAAAGATCAAATTATTTTGAAGGATTTGCTGATCATGTTGTGAGAAATCTCCAAGCCAGGCGGTGAATCTCTTGTAAGAAATTCTTTATTTGCAGTGTTTCCCTTCATAATATACTTATATCTCATTAGGTCACCATCTAAACGACTAAATCCTTAATATTGTTCATGTCTGCTTGGGAAACTTCACCTACCACCAGTCTTTAAATGCAGTTTTATCCCTAATATACTTATATCTTCATCTTCCTTTGTTTCCTTTGGGAAACTTCACCTACCACCAAGTTAAAAATGTTTTTAATAATATTAATGACAGGTATGATTAAATGATTGTTGAAATCGACTCTCTTGAAGAACAATATTAGAATATTTGGGACACGTATGTGTGGAACAGAATGATAGAAGTTCATTAGGACATCTAAAGAGTTGACAAGCATAGAGAAATTTTCTTGAAACAAAAGACAAAAATCAGGTGATTGCAAGATAGGGATAAAAATTCAAGATCTCTCTTTCAATGTCATTGTGAAGAAAAGATGCAAAAGTAACACTTTTTTTAATCTTTTAGATAATCTTCGGTTTGGTAACTTGAGAGATGTATTAAAAGACAAAGATAGTAAATTTTTAAAAACATTTCTTTCTACTGAAAAATGTGTCGAGAATCATGCACTCTTGGATTTAATTCCTAATTTGGTACCTAATGATGATAATTTAATGTTGTGTGCTATGCCTTCGGTTGATGAAATTAAAGCTATTGTCTTTTCAACAGACGCAGACAATGCCTCGGGTCTGGATGGCTTCGCTGCTGATTTTATTATCTATTTTTGATGTGCCTAAACTTGTGTTACATAGATTGGAAAGAACTTTTTCAAACTTCCTCTAGAGCGATATGTTGGATTCTCACAAAAGACACTGGATCTGGTGGGATTCCATCAATTGTCTGTATCCTGAAGGAGGGTTAGGGATTAGAAAACTTTCAGATGTATTGTTTGTGCTTAGAATGAATATGACTTGGGGTCAAATTTTCTGGTTCCTTGTGGGCCAAATTTATGCAGGCAAGGTATAGAGAATTTGCTTCAGATGAAAGTGCAATAAAGGACAATGCCAGATGGAAAAAAGTTGCAACTTGCATGCATGGTTGCAAGTGAAAAATAGAATTGCATGGACTGTGGATAAAGGTGAGTTGAATTTTTGGCACGTGTCAATTCTACCATGCACTTGTTCAAGAATTCTAGAAAATATTCAACATTATCTTTATGAATAAAAGAACAAAATTTATAACTTCATGTGTCAATTCTACCATGCACTTATTTAAGAATTCTAAAAAATATTCACCATCATCTTTACAAATAAAAGAAAAAAATTTATAACATCACGTGTCATAAAATAACTATTAGATTTATTGTTCATTACAAGGATTGAAAACCAGCCATACTATGTTCCCTATCAACTTCAAAAAAAAGGAGATTTATAGACTTTCATAAGTCAAATTTGGTTTGCAATTTGGCTCTTAAAATTTGCATGAATTTGGAAAAATAATCAAGGTAATATAAGATATCTCTACGATTATCACGTGTACAGCAACTATACAAACAACAATAATTTCATATGGATTGCATAGATGAAATTATATTGTTTTTCAAGACTTGCCACTTAAGAACTGAATCAGACTTTTAGTGACTTGCTAACTAGGATATCAAAAGAATATTTAGCATGGATTTTATCACTACCAAACACTTCCACACCTTCTCCCCTGTATCAAAACTAGAGTTTCTAATAAAAACTAAATCCACTCATATGAGAGAAGCAATCGGACCACTCTACAAAATATCAAAATGTTCTTCCTTTGGTATATCGTTTCTCTGAGTAAAGCATTATTTACTCGAAACAAGAACTAATCCCATGTTGAACATTCAGTCTAGGAAAAGTAAAACTAACACCCCTAAATCTAGATCAACTATGAATAACTATTTGATCCAAGAGTTAGAGGGAATAGGACTTGGCCTTACTTTTCTTGATGAGGCTAGAAGAGGAAAAAAAAGGGCAAGGGGGAAGTCACACTTGTCAGGGTGATGGCAACCTCGAGAATCTGATGATTCCAACCACGTGGATAAGGGGTGCTAGCCGATCACTACGCCAAGCTCCAGTTTGTTTCCACATCACCCAATGTCGCCAACCTAGTTGCACAAACAGAGAGAAGAAGAAGACGACAACTTGATCTTCTTCGACTTCTCTTCTCTCCTATTCGAATGTCGCTTCCCAAGGTAGAGAAAGGGAAGAAAGGGGGCTCGAGACGAGAGAATGTCGAAGGTAGGTGTGTACATGGATTTGGATTAACCCGAAGATCGAACCAACCCACCTGTGTGGGTTGGGTTGGATTTGTTTTATCATGGATTGGGTATGGGTGAAAGAATCCTAAACTTGAACTTTCTAGACTAGGTATGGGTTCCAGGCATAGGTTACTTGACCTGACCTAAACCTGAATGTGTGTGTGTAATGTTAATTATTTATATTTATAAATACATATTTTAGAGATTTTTTTAAAATATATACCAAGCTCGTGATCATGGGGTTCTACTTTTAGATCAAATCTCTGCATTTTAAGCAACTAGAGGAGCAGTGAGTGTGGCTATCATGCTTATCATTGTGGATAATTATTTCTAAATGCATATTTGGACAGTGGAATTCCTTATTAATACCATTTTCATAGGTATAATCTTCAACCTGTATTAATTTGAATGTACAGTCTGCTTGCTAGTAGCATTAAACACAGGTTCTTTTTTCACTTCTCATGCTTGGCACTTGTATATATTTCATAAGTAGTACTAATGGAGCTACTTCTATTTGTTAAGTAACTATACTTTTATTAGCTATTTTTGGATCAATAAATCATGAATTATCCTCTAATTTTTGCAATCTTTTGATCCTCTGGTTAAGTAAGCACTAATCTCTTTTATTCTTGGAGAAAATTATTGTTAGATGGCTAAACAACACTAATGTATCGAATACTAGGTTTTTTGACTTTTGATAATGAATGAGCTTGTTATCATTTTTTTGTGATTAATAATGGATTAGTCTGTGCCATTTTCTATGTAAAATTTAGGTGCCATAAAACCTGAAAACTGACTTAACCCAACTAGAAGTTTGTGGGTCGGGTTGTATTGAATTTGGATTGGATATAGGTTCGATATGGGTCTAAAATTTTCCAACCCAAATAATATAGATTGGATTGTGGGTTCACCCTTAATCTGATCCAACCTGACCCATGTACATCCCTAGTAGAAGGGAAGAAGGCTTCGAATGGGGAAAAAAGAAATTAAGAGTTTGAGGGTTGTATAGGTGGGAAAATTATGATACAGCCCTAAAGTATATACATATATATATAAAGCCTACCAAAGAAAATTTAGGAGTGTAACAATAATAGTGTTTGTTGTTATTTCCTTGAGTACAAACCTTTTGTAACCTTTTCCATTAGTTTATAAAGGTTACTTCATGTCAAAAAAAAAAAACTCGAAAAATTATAAAATTAAAGTATGTATGTTATAGAATATGAGGTGGATTATATTGCAGAGAATATAGTTTGATTTTGAAAATATAGAAGAAAAATACAAAGAAGTTGGCGTAAGCAGTTAGCCTAGTTGTTTACATGTATAGAGTCCCATTTTAATGTTATAAGTACGTCTCGCTCTCAAGGCACTTTTGGGGAGATTTTGTTCATGGTATTTAGTGGACAGAGTATTTGTCAAGGACGCTTTGTTGTAAAATTTGTACCATGAAGTACATATACACTATTATCACCTTCTTTTCTACCTAATCAATCTTGGGCGCTTTTTAGATGCCTTCCCTGGTTATCACTACTGCAAATCTGACTTTAGGTAAGGGATATTTCGCTCACTAAAATCCAACATTCCATCACCAATTAATATAGTTAGGGAAACTCTGTCAACAAGAATCTCTTACCTATACTTTTGACCCAATACTTGGGATTGATGAAATTAAATTCCATTAGCATGATTTTCTTTTATGACAAAATTTCCATCATAATTTGTTTTAATTGGTAACAAATTTTTTTTTATTATTATCGGTTTAGGTGAATTTTTATACATGTCCCAGGATTCGAACTCGAGACCTATGACGAGTTTAAAGTTCTCCCAACCACTGTGTTCTCCCAACCACTGTGACAAATTGGTAACAAAATTTTAAGGAATAAATTTTTGATAGAAATTTCGTCTGCATAAATTGATATTTCTTGATGGAATTTCACCTTTTAAATATTACAAATCATGGACACTTATTGAAGGTTTTTCCACTTTTGTGGAACAGTACTGCTGGCATAAGTCTGCCAAAGTCTGCCTTGCTACCTCCCCAGCAGCGAGATTCTCTTATAGGTTAAAATTTCTAAAAAAATACATTAAATTATGGATTGCTCCTACTAAGGAGTTGAGGAGGTCCAGACTTAGGCTGGTGGAAATGCAGATTGCTATTTTAGATTCTCAGCTAGAATCCCATGGTCATTCCACAGGTCTGGTAAGGCAATTAAAAGAATTCAAAAAACAACATTTCTCTCTTCTTCTAGAACAAGAGGCCTATTGGAAGCAGAAATCCAAAATTCAATGGCTCAAGGAAGGAGATCTCAATACAAAATTTTTTCATAGCATGGTCAAGCAGAGAAGAAGAGTCAATACGATACATTCCTCAGTAATTCATGGCATTCAGGAGTGTTCCCCATCTCTTATTTGTAAAGAAATTGAAAGCCACTTCTTTGGAATTTTCAACAAAGAAAAGAGCTTCCTTCCTACCTTT